>JAOYMZ010029195.1:0-16933 GCA_025802335.1 Pinguicula primuliflora | reverse complement strand
ATTACAATATATAGACATGACTATATAGACAAGACTATATGTGATATTAATGATCTTTGACAAATCTAATCCATATCCAATGAGATCTTTGACTGCATCTTATCTTGACTTTGGGCTGTCCAGACTTGACTTGCTCAACACAGCATACCTCTTTCAGAGCAACAAGTTTTCATCTGGTGATTCACAAATTCACCCCCATTGTCCGACCGAAGGATTTGAATTTTCGTATGAAACTGAGTAAACACCATGTTGTAAAATTGAACAAATTTGTCAAAGACATCTAATATGTTTTTCAAAAAATAAACCCACGTCATACTAGTACAATCGTTAATAAAGAGGACAAAATACCGAAGGCCCTGATCCCAAGGACAGGTGCAGGACCCCAAACATTAGAGTGGACTAAGGAAAATAAGTGTGGAACACGAGTATGCTTTGAAACAAATGGTTGTCTATGGCTTTTGGCCAAAACACAAGTTTCACAATAGAAAGGAAATTTAGAAAACTGGGAAATGACCGATGGAGATATGAGTGGGACAGGTATCCCAATCGACAATGCCACAACCAACTCTGGGGATCAGGTGACTCACGAGTCAAGAGCGTCCGTCCTTTGGGAGCCACTTCATCCACATAGTACATGCCATCTCGTTCAGTTCCACGCCCAATTATCTTTCCCGAACAGATATCCTGTAAAATGCAGAAGGTAGGGTACATTAGAACCACACTGTTCAACTCCTTCGAAATATGACTGATAGATAATAATTTATATGATAACGAAAACAAAAAAAGGCACTTGGATAATCAGATAGATGGAGATATTTCAATAACTCTGGCACTTTTTATTGGAACATAAGTCCCACTCGCCGTCTGCACCACCTTTTTCAAGGTTTTCTGCATTTCAACAATATCAGATATTTCGTGAGTAATTGTATCAGTGGCTCCACAATCAAAAATTTACTCTGGATTTTTCTTAGAACTCGATTTTTTCATCACGTGGGCCTGTAGTGCTTTTGGGCCCGAATTGGACCCCTGTTTTGTCGGCCCAATTCCCAAAAAATCTGCAAAATTAATTCTACTTGGCCTAGTTACCACAGGTTCAGATCTATTCGGCCCATTTTGTGAAAGAAAATTCTGTTCTGGCCTAATATCACATATATCATCAGTTTTACCGAAACACCCCTGAGGAAAGAAACGAGCCTGTACAAACTATGAGGGCAGATTTAGTAATTCCATGGCCATTTTCTTTTCATCACTACTGGGCCTCGGGTTGGGGTGTTGTGCACTCGGGTTTCGACATGTTGGATATGGATCCCTTCTTCTTGCCAATTCTGGCCGTGACCAAGGTTGACGTTCGCGACCTCATCTACCAAATTTTCCTTTGGAGTTGTGTGGCTACCATTTATAACGGCGGCTCTCCTTCCAAAACCAACGCGGCCACCACCTCTTCTTCCGCCGCGACTTGCCCCTAGATAACCCTTCAATTTGAAGCATCTTTGTTCCCAGTGGCCTACGGTTTGATAGTAGTCACATAAGGGTCGTCGATAGGATGATTTACCAGAGTATACTGCAGATTCTGATCGACGGTCTCTTAAATTCTGCAAATTTTCGGTAAGTAGCTGAGGTGTGGTCTTTTCGGTTTTCTCTGGTCGCGACCCGTATGTAGCCAATCCAATCCCAATCTTTCTTGATGATGGAACAATCGATCCGCTGGAGGCCGTTGTGCTAGTCAATTTCTAGATTTGGCTCCGCACGACTTCCCATCGAATTGTTGCGTACGTAATGTCGACTGAGGGCAAAGGGGATTCTTTTAGAATATCCCTCATCACTGCTTCATATTTGGGCTGGAGTCCGGCCAAAAATTTGAATAGCCGATGTTCGGACAGAATCAGATTGTAACGATCCATATCTTCGATGCATTTCATCGGATTTGGTCGTCTGCGATCAATTTCTGTCCATAAGAAATTGCATATGGAGTAATACTCCTCCAACTGTAATGATCCCTGCACAATTCGATCAGTTTTAGTGACTAAATCGAAAATTTGCAGACTGTCTTCACCTGAGTTGAACGTTCTTGCGAGAATTTTCTACAGTTCATACGAATTTGGGTAGTAGATAAACTGATTCACCAGTCATTTATCAATGGTTTTGGTGATCCATTGAAAAACCTGTGTATCCTTTTTCCTCCACTCCTTGTAGCCTGGACTTTTTTAGGCGGTTCTGCGGCTTTGCCGGTGATGAACTCCAAACGATCAATGCCGATTATGGCTAATTCCATCATATGGGCCCATAGAACATAATTGTTCGTATCTAATTTTACATCGATGATGACAGAGGCTTCTTCATCCTCCTTGGTTGATTTTCCAGAAGTCTGAGATGCGATGAATTCATTGAACTGTTGAGATAGAAAGTTTCTTAATTCAATTTGTGGGATTATGAGGTCTGTACTTGTTGATTTTTCCCACATGACTTCAACGGCATTATGTTTGCCAGAAATCTACTTGCGGTAGATGATGAGAAAGTTTTTAAACTTGCTCTGATACCATGTAGAAAAGAAGAACACGAGATTTACGTAGTTCGGCAATTGCCTACGTTCACGGGGGGATTTTTCTTGTATGTTTATTCACTTGTTTGAGGTTACATTTATACACACTTCCTCACAATCCCTAGGATCCCCATGATTGAAGGGATTTGGTTAAGGAAGAATTATCACTTAATATCCTTTCCTTAACTACATCAAATTTCCTAGTTGATTCAGTCAGTCACATTTAAAAGTTAAATTGTAATAGAAAAGTCAAGAAGATCAGGGGCGATTCTCACCTCAATAGTTGTAATGTTATCAGAAGTGAGGTACTGATGTCATACTAGGAGGCTTCCCAACACTCTCTGCATGTTGGAAATAGCTATGATGATCTCTCTGCATGTTGGAAATAGCTATGATGATCTGAGAATGGAAAAATGCAGAATATAAGCATTCTAATAGTTCGAAATCGAACAAAGTGAGAAAAAAAACTAAGCTCACAGCCGAATAGGTTCTAAAAAAAGTCGCATAAAAAACTAAGATAAGAAATGACTTTTAGTTTCGAAGTCCCACATAGTTATTGTTCCAGATACAGTGGTGATCCTAAATTAATTTCTTGGAAGCCGACAAACGATAAACTGTTAAGATGAATGAAGAAGAATATGAGCGAGGCCTGAAGATGAAGGAAGAAATCATTCGAAAGATTTGAAAACAGAACAAATAGAGTTCTCGTGTTATATTTCCTTATACGTTTTCTTATACATGTAAATAGTTGCCCATTGGGTCAGATTGGATGGAGTATAAGTAGGTGTACATGTTGTAAGTGGTAGGAATAACACAGTCAGAAGGTATTGGACAGAGTGGAGTCTTTCCGCCATTTCAACTCCTCCAAACTGCGTTCATACATCCATCACATATTCAACTGTACGGCGTTTCTTTCATCCTATTCTTCGACACTTAAGTTGGTTAATTCACAAATCTTCCATCGATCAACTTCTTTTTCAAAACTTAAGATGGTATCGGAGCATGGTTTCGCAAATTGAAGCTTGTTCCTGTCAAATTGCTACAATTCTTTCTCACCAGAGCACCAAAACCCTCTTCCTTATCTCCTCACTCTTAAATGCCTAGTTTCTACTGAGGCATGACGAAAACTTACTACAAAAACTGTTGAAATATATTTTTTCAATAAACCGGGTCGGCCCAACAGACGGGTCACGAGCCTTGAAATAAATTGAGCCCGAACCAACGTGGGAATACCGGGTCTCGTGTGTGGATGTGCGTGGGGGTGAACAAATTAGGAATGTGGGTATCATTCTCAAAACCCTGATACCAAGGTGATTGGACTTACCCCACAATTCCTATTTATAATCCTCATTTTACAATCCCACTTCCGGTGTGGGAGATTTTTATCTCAACACTCCCCCCTCAAGTCCGACTAGGCGGACTTGAACACCTCACACTGCAAAGCACAGCGGAAATACACCAACAGGCCCCTTAAACCTGGGTGCTCTGATACCATGTTGAAATTGCAATGATCAAGCAGGGAGCAGATTCTGTTACGAAATATTACGGCAAACTGAAGGGACTTTGGGATGAATTGAATTGCATCAGGCCTGTTGATAAATGCAATGATCAACAGCATAGGCAAAGCACAAAACATTTAGAGAGAGCTTCCATACAACTGTGAAAAACAGGCAACAAAAATAGTTAAGGCAATAACAAAGGCAACAACTCAAATTGGCAAGTCGAAGATGACGACAGAAGCAAGCTAGGGATTCAAAACTTCAGGTAACTCTTCCATTCTACTTCCAAGATATACAATCTGTTTTTTTATATCCACTACACAGACTAAAAACTCGGCCCAATGGGCCAATATACACTTACAAAAAATACAACACAAAAACCGTATTATAAACAAGTAAAAAAGATGTATTACGAATGAATATGTGAATTCTTCCCTCCTCTGCTCCATTCTGTTTGTGTTGCATTTCATGTTGCATTTCAACACCCGCCCCACAAGATGGAGACGGAGGCGAAAGCCCAAGTCCCATCTTGTCCAGAAGCTTGGCGAAAATCGGCAAGGGCAGCGACTTTGTGCATAAGTCCGCCAGCTGTGAGGATGATGAAATATATAACGGCAATAGAAAACCAGACTTATACACATCACGAACAATATGACAATCAAGCTCTATATGCTTTGTTCTCTCGTGGAAGACTGGATTAGCAGTTGAATGTATCGCTGCCTGATTGTCGCAATGAAGATGTATCGACAAGAGGAGAGTGACCTGCAAATCAGTTAACAAATAGGATATCCACTTCAACTCACATCCGATAGTTGCAAGACTCCTATATTCCGCCTCCGCGGAAGATCGAGAAGCAACAGTCTGCTTTTTTGTTTACCATGAGATCGTTGCTTGTCCCAGCTTGATTACATATCCTGTAAGAGAGCGACGAGTATCAGGACAGGAAGCCCAATCCGCATCACAGAACCCCTGGAGGAACAACTCATTATCTGATGGAATAAACAATCCCAAATGGCAGCAACTTTTGAGGTATCGCACGATATGCAAGGCTGCCTGATAATGGTTCTGATGCAGTGACTGCATAAACTGGCTAAGGTGCTGGACTGAATAGCTAATATCGGGGCGTGTAAAGTTGAGATAAAGTAATCTTCCCAACAATGCACGATAGCGTGATGGATCAGTCATAAGCTCTGATGAATCTGATGTTGTGAATCGAGCCCCTGGTGGCAAAGGTGTAGCTGAAGATTTTGCTTCCGTCATTCCATACTCAGCTACAATGTCTTGAATGTATTTTTGCTGAGTCACATATATACCCCGAGCTGTATGGATAAGCTCAAGACCCAAATAATAGCTGGCATCCCCGAGATCCTTAAGACTAAATCGTTGATCCAAGTAATGTCGATAAGATTCACATTCGACTGTTGAATTCCCGGTGAGTAAGACATCATCAACATAGACTAATAGGGTAGTGAAACTGTTTCCACGAACCAAAGTAAACAGGCAATGCTCATGCTGGGATTGAGTGAAACCATACTGGATTAGAGACTCTGTTAATGCTTTATTCCACTGACGAGAAGACTATTTTAGACCGTAGATAGAGCGTTGCAAAATGCATACTTCACCGGGTTTTGCATCCTTATATCCCGGAGGAGGATCCATATATACTTTTTCATCCAACTTACTGTGCAAAAAGGCATTATTAATGTCCATCTGATAAATCTGCCATCCTCATGCAACTACCACGACCAGGAGAACTCGAACTGAAGTATGCTTAGCTACTGGCGAAACACTTTCCTGGTAGTCATTTCCTTCAATCTAATTATACCCCTTGGCGACTAGTCGTGCCTTATATCATGAGACAGTCCCATCCGGGTTTAGCTTGGTTTTGAAAACCCAACGACATCCAATGGTTCTCTTGCCTGTTGGTAGGGGCCCTAATGTCCAGGTTTGATTATGATGTAACGCAGCAATCTCGTCATTCATAGCTTGGATCCACTATGGCTTCGTTGCTGCTTGCTTGTATGTATGTGGTTCAAGGGATGTTGCGCTCAATAAATACGTTGATGTTGGAGCAAGGGAGCTCATAACATAGTCTTCATGCCACTTCGGAGGATGAGTGACTCTAGCTGACTCTAGCAGATTTTTTGACAGGTATATCAGGCAAAATATCAGGTTCCAAAGACTCCTCCTCCACTAATTCATGTTGCTGCTGATGAGCCGTTCCAATTGAATCCCCACGAGATAAGTCAAAAGCATCAACTGATATGTCGTCATGCTGTATATTAGGTAGAACCGGATCTGCTAAATGGTAGCAGAAATGTTGTCCGCTCCATTAGAGACTTGCAATGGCAATGGAATAGATGACTCAGATGTAGATGATAAATGTTCCTGACAGATCTTGTTAAAAGGACATATCTTTTCATAGAAAATAACATCACGGGAAATCAATACCTTCTGTTCCTGCAAATCGAAGACCCGATAAGCCATGCTAACTGTTGAATATCCGAAAAAGATACACCGATGGTCACGAGCATCCAATTTCATCTTGTGTGGCTTCGTATTCTTACATAACACAGGCATCCAAAACTAAGTAAGGCCGACAAATCGGGATCTTGTCCAAACAACACTTCGTATGGACTGTGCCAATTTAGTGTGGGTGTTGGAAGCCGATTAATTAAATACGCTGCAGTCAACACAGCATCTCCAAAAAAATGTTTCGGCGGCCCTGAATGAAACATCAATGTCCTGGTCACCTCAAGTAAATGATGATGTTTTCTCTCAGTCACTCCGTTCTGCTGTGGCGTATACGGGGCTTTCCTTTGATGTATGATACCAAACGTGGTCGTGAGCTCCCTAACGGACTGATTTTAAAACTATGATCCATTATCTGTACGAATAGTTTGGACCACTGCATTGAATTGTGTTTGAACCATCGTGACAAACTGTTTAAGAAGAGGTGCCACCTGCATTTTGTTTTTCAGAAGAAATACCCACGTTCCACGACTGTAATCATCTACAAACGTAAGAAAATAGATTGCTCCTGTGATCTAAGGAACTCCAAAAGGACCCCATACATCTCCATGAACCAGTTCAAAAGGCCGAGTAGTATGACATATATGTTTGGGAAAAGATAATCGTGTTTGCTTGCCCTTGTGGCATGCATCACACGAAATTTCCCTGTCTTGCAGCAACTGATCAAAACATAGTCGTTTCATAACATCACGGGAAGGGTGCCCAAGTCGATTGTGCCATACAGAATTGTCCACAGGTTTGCTAGAAATATTACATGGAAATAATCCTGGTTTACAAACTGAATTCAAAAGAGATTCTGCAGGCATGGTACTAGACATAGTTGATCTTCGTCCTTCTTTTGCAAAATCTGGATCCAAAATATAAAGTGCGCAAAATTCCCTTCTCTTGCCCAGAATCTCTTTAGATTGACGGTCCTGCACGAGACAATATGAGGGAAAGAATATAAGAGCAGCATGGGATTGTGCTGTCAATTTGGATACTGACATAAGATTGAACTGAAATAATGGAATATATAAAACACTATCACGAACTACGCGGGAGTTTAATCTGCATCTTCCAACTCGATTGACCTTCGCAATCCCTCCATTCGCCACCCTGACATGTACAGGTAATGACAAAGAAACACAGGAATATAATTGATTCAAGTTTCGGCACATGTGACATGAAGCTCCTGTGTCTATCACCCAGGATCCAGGCTTAATTGACATTGATACAGACGAGGCACGTAAAAAAGCCTTACCAGTGTACTCTGACTCATTCAGGGGTTGAGAATTCTGGGCAACCTGCAATGCATCCTTGAGAGGCTCAAGTTGGAGACTTTGCTGCTGGACCAGCCTCACTATGGCATCAAGATTTATATCGCTGTGCTGCCCAACATCCAAATCAACTGGAGAATCTATCATCTGACCGTGCTGACCCACTGATGAAGCTGCCATTTGAGCATATTGTCCTCCAGACAATTGTTTCCTCTGCTGAAGTTTGAAACAGTACTAGTCGAATGTCCTTTTGCCTTGCAAAAATCGCATGTCTTTAGCTCTCAACAATCTCCAATAATATGTCCAGAGAACTTACACAATTCTTAAATTTCATCATTATTTTACCTCCATATCCTTTAGGGGATTTCATCCATTTCTTATTTTGGCCAAGAGATTGTCCTCCGAATCCACGACCCTTGAATGAGCCTCGGTTTCTAGCAACCATAGACCCTTGCTCGCTTAATTCAGAATAACTAGCATTCTCTGCTTTTTGTTGCTCAGCTGTCAGCACCATAGCATATACCCTATTCAGTCCAGGCAAGGATTCTTGAGCCAAAATCTAGCTCGAAATTTGTACAAATTTGGAGTTTAACCCAAACAGAAACTTCATACCCTTCTCCTCCTCCACATAGGTTTTCAAGACTCCACATGAGCATTTATCAACAGGCCTGATGCAATTCAATTCATCCCAAAGTCCCTTCAACTTGCCGTAATATTTCGTAACTGAATCTGCTCCCAGCTTAATCATTGCAATTTCTCTCCTAATTCGATACACCATGGGACCGTTATACTGTCCTAGCCTCTCCTCAAGCTCTAACCACAAATCTCTCGCACTTGTGGTAGTGTATTGGAAACCCTCAAGCACTTCTTTGTCAATGGAATTATATATCCACGATGCCACCATCTGATCGGCACTCTTCCACGCTAGATACTCTTCTGAGTTCCAATCAGTCGGTGGCTCAAATAAGGGGTCAATTAGGATTTCCTTTCCCTTGGCTCCCAGTGCCATTTTAATTACTCGACTCCACGAATGGTAATTCTTAGTATTCAGTGAGACAGTCACCAGAGACATAACTGGCTGATCAGGATCACGTACTCGAAATCTCCCTTTAGTTCAAAACTTGTCGCAAGCTCCAATTTTGTTTCTGGCGTTACACCCTTCAAGGGTAACTTAGCATCATCTCCTAACAGTTTCTTATGGGTATCTTCTTGAATCGCTGGTAATCGTTTGTAGACCAAGGAAAGAAACCAACTTTCTCAAAGCATGCAGTCGGATGCATGCTACTGTTGCTCTGATACCTTCTTAAAACAGCATAGGCAAAGCACAAAACATTTAGAGGGCTTCAATACAACTGTGAGAATCAGGCAATGAAAATTGTTAACGCAATAACAAAGGCAACAACTCAAATTTGCAAGTCGAAGATGACGACAGAAACAAGCTAGGGATTCGAAACTTGCAGTAACTCTTCCACACTTTGTCCAAGATACACAATCTGTTTTTTATATTCACTACAGCTACACAGGCTAAAAAACACGGCCCAATGGGCCAATATACACTTACAAAAAATACAACACAAAAACTGTATTATAAACAAGTAAAGGAGATGTATTACGAATGAATATGTGAACTTTTCTTTCCTCTGCATTCCTCCTCTGCTCCATTCGGTTTATCAGCTACTCCACTCTGTTTGTGTTGCATTTCGTATTGCATTTCAACAATTTCTAAGCCCAGTTCCGCTAACGATTTAGCAACTTTGTTTCCTGCCTTCGAGCAGCATGAGATAACCCCTCCAGAGTTCATGTTGAAGAGCTTGTGTAATTCTCGCATCTTTATCCTTATTTTCCAGGGAACGGTAGTAGGATATGCAAGACCATGTTTTAAAGAAACAGAACAAGTTTCTATATCTAAAACCAAACCTGTGTCGTTCATCTGAATCCCCAGCAGAGTGGTGTGTAACTCTGCTGCTGTTGGTGATGCAGACGATTGACCACAGAAGGCATAGATCATAAGCCCTTGGTAGTTACGCGCAACACCTCCAAAACCAGAGTTGTTCGATCTTGTTGATACTGTAGATGCAATATTTAGCTTGAGTTTGTGCAGGGGTGGAGGTGACCAGCAACGGTTGATGGAGAGAGGAGCTGGTTTTCTGCGAAGTTGGACTCCTAACATAGATAAACATGAAGATTCTGTTGGGGAGAAGGCTGATAAGGACCCAGAGTGTTCCATAATCTCTTTGCCCTGCAGTTTTACTTGCAACAAAACACTAGCTGGGGAGAAAGTTGCAAATTCAAATAGCATAGCACAACGAGATTTCCAAATATGCCAGCATATACATAAAGCTATAGTCAAGAATAGTAAATGGAGAGAGGCGCCTCCAGGGGCTGTCATCCAGCAATTCAACGCCTGAGTTATATCCAAAGAATTATGATGAACTCGACAAACAGTAGCAAAATGGGACCATAAAAATACAGCTAGCTCGCTGTGCAGAAATAAGTGTTGTATGTCTTCTATTTGAGAGTTAAGAATGCAGCAACTACATTTAGAGGCTAGGCTAATTCCTTTTGATTGAATGCGTTCATCAACAAGTAATATATTATGCAGTAGTTTCCATGCGTGGATACTAATTTTCAAGAGGACAGCTTGATTCCAAATTTTATTAAAAAAATCATTTGGAGGGACCCTGTTACGGATTAATTCCCAGGCAGATTTGGTGGAGAAAGAGCCTGTGTATGTAGGCTCCCAGATGAGTTCATCTGGACCTTCAAGAATTGGAATTTGTTCAACTTGTTGCAGCAAATTAGGGGGAATGATTTGGGATAAGCAAGGGGTGTGCCATTTCGAGTTGTTGATGGTGTGGAGGACCAGGAGAGAAGGGAGCCTAACCAGGTAATTTGTCTCATTTTTTTTGGATAAGCAAAAATTTTATTAACTAAGCCGACCGAAAAAAGCGTCCGAGTATACAATATATACATTTTTATCTAAAATTCCAAACTGCTACATATACATTCAAACTCCATTCAAATGAGCTCCCCAAGCCGCACTGTGGCATCCCAACCAGGATATTAATACATGGGCACATTGGCATCTTCCAGCAGCCTCAATCATCCAACACAAAGTGAGTAGTAGGTGGTTGTCAAAACATATCAGCTCATATACCCGAGCACAGCCGAACTCAGATCAGCACAGCCGAACTCAGATCATATCAGTTCATCCACATCAGTTCATCGGATTCAGACTATATCAGCGCATATACCAATCATCCAGCACAACCAGAACAACCATATATCAGATAATCAGCACAATCAGCACATTAGAGCATCAGAACATCAGAACATCACAACCAGCCTACCAGCAGCATACTTAAGCATCAGCATCAATATTACAACCATCAAGCATCAAGTATATCAGCATCAAGTATATCGGCTCCAGAGTATTATAGCCATAAAGTATATTAGCATATCAGCATATTAGCATATCAGCAGCATAAGGCAAATACCACATAAAATCATTTCATCGCATCAGTATGTCAGCGTAGCAAGGTAAGTAAACAAATGCAAGCTGACTTATCTATAGCCTTGCAAACAAGGGATGGGAGAAGCTATCCATACTCCAATTCCATAAGTAAACTTTTCCCCTAGTGTTGCCTTGAAACATTTCAATAATGCCGTCTGCATGCCTTGTAGTATTCCACTCGGTGTTCTCGCCTCATTCTCAAAATGTGCTGCATTCCGAGCAAGCCATAGGGCCCAAACAACCGACAGCCACATAGACACCCATATTTCTTTTCCTACTATTGTAGGCCTCAAGGTTTCAAAATGCAATAAAGAACAGTCAGGTTGCATCCCTGTTATAAGCAGCCACTTCAAGACCAGTTCCCAAGTTTCTTTCGCCACTGTACACTCCTGAAAAACGTGCAAATTTGTCTCGATACCGTTCTTGCACCTATCACACACTGCCTCCACCTCACTAGCAATAATGCCCCGTTTTTTAGATTAACAAGCATTGGCAGACGATCTTGGAACAGCCTCCACCCAAAAATTGAAACTTTCTTTGCAATACTTTTAGTTCAGATTTTTTGCATATTTTGTAGTTGGTCTTCCTCAAACAAATTCGGTAATTGCAAATTGAGTTGCGTAGCTGCCAGTTTTACCTCATATTTCCTTGAGCTGCTGCCTTTACATCTCCAACAATCCTTCTTTTGTTCCTGCAGAATAACATGTTCAAGCATTTCCTCCAACTCACCCAACTCCGTAACCTCCCACTCATATAAGGGTCTTCTCCAATTCCAAGTCCAACTCCATACCCCACCTAAACAAATGACAGGCCCATCAATTGTTCCTTCTTTGTTTCTATCCAAATTATATAATCCATCAAATACCTCCCTCAGTTCCCCTTCTCCCACCCATTTATCCTCCCAGAACTTCACCCCTTTCCCATTTCCTAGCTCTACTTCCATCAATTCCTCCAACCATGGCTCACCCGCAATTTTCTACACTCCCTTCCACCACACTGATTTTTTTGACCCCTCTTCCCCTTCCACCACAATTTTTCTACACTGATTTTTCTGCACTCCCCTTCCACCACACAGATTTTTTTGCACTCCCTTCCACCGCTATTTTAGGATTCTTACAGTTTAAAATTTAGGGTTCATAAGATTTAGAGTTTTAATTTTTTAACGATGAAACTACCGTAATATTAATCACATTTTTATTAGGTTTAGTATTATTTTAATTTTCTTAAAAGATTGTTACAATTTATAATTAGATTAAAAATGCATGTACCGTAATATTAATCACATTTTTATTAGGTTTAGTATTATTTTAATTCATTGGTACCCAATTCGTTATAATATTAATAATAAATATAAATTAATTAGTATTAATTATAAAATAATAAATAATAAATGTAAAATAATTAGTAATATTTTAGAATTATATTATACAGTTTATAAAATTGAAATATATAGTTTAGGGTTTATAATATTAATTTTTTAGGATTTATAGGATAGGATTTTAGATTTTTATTAATTTTAAAAAATAGCATTTAGCCCTTGGATTTATAACATTTAAATAGGGTTTTAGATTTTTACGGCGGCGAAGCTGCCATAATATTAATAATGAAAAATAATAATTAGCCCTAGGTTTATAGCATTTAGCCTTATGATTTATAGAATTTAGCCCTATGATTTATAACATTTAGCCCTTAAGTTTATAGTATTTAGCCGTTGGATAGTATTTTATGATGTTATGTAATTTTTATAGTATTAAAAATTAAATTTTTCTGTGTTTTTTTATATTTTTTGTGGTATATTTAGGGTGTTTTATCCGTTGGGTTTATGTTATTCTATAACCCAATATAGAATAAATTTGTTGTTATATAATCAAAATGTCATGTAGCCGAGATGGCAGCGCGGCAACACAAGCGGGGTGAGGGAAGAGGAGGTGACGGGTTCAAAACCTGAGGAGAGCTCAAAATTTGTACACCTAGCACGGCCGAATAAAAAATAGTAATTAATATTTGCCCAATGTTCGAGAATACGGCCTTGTCCCGGATGCTCCGATTTTGGCTTGTTCGGCCACTCCGCATTCGCATCCCGATTTCTCGAATACTGGTTTTGTCATACCTGTATAAATTAATGAATTTGACTCTATTTTGACATTTCATTTTTTAAATAAAATTTCATCTAACAGTGAATATATACAGATTTTCAGATAAGTAGAACATAATACAGTTTAGTACCAAAGTTTTCGAAAACAAGTTATTCAGAAACCTGAAAATAATACTCTTTTTGAAAACTCAACAGTTTTAGTAGAATAGTTTCACAATAATACTCGAAATATCTTCAATTTCAAAAAATTAGGCAGTTTTCTTAATAACAGTCTTGTAGATATTCAACAGTAAGTAATCAACTAGATTTCAGAGAAGAATCATTGCTCACCTAGATATGCAATACACATGCAGTAACCAAAGTACCTCCAATTCTCAAATCTGTAAACAATATCTCAATTTCTAACTAAAAGATCAACAGATCTAAGCAGGCAAGGTCGTATTATCACAGAAACAATTACAACGACACACTAATCAAAGTAGATCTTCACAGATCTTAACCAAAATCGAGAGGTATGAATTCCAGGGATGTAGATCTACTAAAAATTAGACCAACACCTGCACAAGAAATGAGATCCGTTAGTAACAATGTTCAGAAAATTCCGAACTATAGTCAATCAGACATAAAATTGAAAGAATCTCAAGGAATTGATATAGATCTACATATCTCAACAGATCTAGAACATGTAGAAGTTTTCCAACCCTATCCGAGCCTCAACTTGGCTCCGATACCACTGTGAGGTTGTGGATCTTCGGCTAGATCAACACAAAAACATATTGTTAGTTGATTTCAACCAAAAATAGTCTAACTAACAGAAAAACTGCATGCAAGTCTAAATGAACAGAAAAATGTTGAATCCTGTTTCCCGAAGGAAGTTCTTCTGCAAATCTGTAGAGATATCATGAGAAAGGGGCCCGAGAACATAAGTTGTCAGTTTCTGGAAAGAAAAACGGTCTTTCAACAACTCAAAATCCTCGTGCAATCGGTTCTACCCAATGTGAAAAATGCCCACTGGAGTGCTGACTACAAGATCAATGCTCTTTAAATATTACTAATTATTAATATATATTTAAAAAATTATTTACATAAAATTGGGTCATCGTGCACTCATTCAAAAATTTTTAGATTTGCCACATCAAATAAGGTCTTGTATCATAATCGTATATATAAGTTATGGTCAAATTATGAGAACTTATTTTTTGGTTGTTTACAATATTTTAAGCAGGTCCTCAACATATCCTCCAAGGTTTGTATTGTCCTGTCTGATTGCTCATCAGTTTGAGAATGATAAGCGGTACTGGGCTTGAGAGTCGTGTCGAGCACCTCCTGTAAGCTTTGCCAAAATCCAGACATGAACCTCGAATCCTGGTCCGACACGATGCTCGCTGGAATGGCATGTAACCTCACCACATGGTTCATATGCTCCTTAGCCAAATGCTCCAAGGAGTCTGACATGTTCATACGCAAATACGAGTGCCAGCGTTCTAAAAGTTGTACTTTGGCATTGGGCGACATGTTTCAACCCTGAATAGGACACGAGCATCTCTATTAGGTGGTACATGCTCCTTAGGCAACCACCTAGACCGACTAGCCAGCTCAAGCCATCCTAACGGCCGCCATACCCGATTGAGCAACTTAAGCGGCTATTCACCTTACTTCTATAAGAATTTATACATGAGCCTAAGCTAAACCTATAAAATTAAAAAAAAAATAGAAATAAAATAAATTGATGGCCGATTCAAATAAGAAAAGAGTACAATGTAAAAGAGAGACAACAGAGAAAAAAATACAAGAGTAATCAATAAAAAAAGTAAAGTTATAAGAGATAAAAAGAAGAAAATAATGGTATAATTTTTTAGAATAATGATAGGCATACTTAATAATTGTATACTTAATTAACTATACATGTCAAAACGACGTCGTTTTAACTCCACACAAATACATAATTAAGTAAAAAACAAAAGCAAGTATGCATAGCATTAGTGAATTTTTCAGCATGATCTCTTTTATTTATAGTGTCCAGAATCTTATCAAATTTGTTTTAAGTTCATATTATTCTTGTTTTCTTAGATAATAAATTCATATTATTCATGTTTTCATATTCATTTTTATATTCATAATTGTATTTTTAACAAGCTTGATACTTTATAGCAAGGCAAATAATAGATATTATAAATGAAGAGGTCCAAAAACTTGTTACAGATAGCCCAATAAATTGAGCTCAATAATTGAATAATGCTACATGTCCATACATTTTATCCAGAAATGTATGAACATTCCATGAATTTTATGTGGCCCCTCAATATTACGTTGGTAGTTTATAAAACTATAGATCAATTATATTCAACTAAATATAATAATTAAGTAGAGAATTATATTAGACGTAACCACGAATTAATTCTTATTAAAGTAATAAATTAGTATTAATTATCATTTTAATAAAGTTTAACATTTAGAATTTATAACGTTTATGGTTTTTAAATTTCAAATTTAGGATTTTAATATCATGGCGGCAAAGCTACCGTAATATTGATAATGATTTTTAAATATGGTTTACCATTTGGGTTTATAGAGTTTTGATTTTAGTTTTTCGGTGGCGAAGCTGCCGTAATATTGATTGTCGTTAAATAAAGTTTAGCATTTAGTTTTTTTTTTTATAATTTTGGCTTTATCATGTAGGATTTTAGTTTTTTGCCGGCGTAGCCGCCGTAATATTAATTATCATTTTAAAATAATGTTTAGCATTTAGGATTAATAGAGTTTCATCATTAATTTGAGTTTTAACTTTTCGGCGGCGAAGTCACCGTAATATTAATTATCGTTAAATAAACTTTAGCATTTAGTTTTTTTTAGAGTTTTGGGTTCATCATGTAGAATTTCAGTTTTTCGGCGGCAAAGCCACTGTAATATTGATTGTCGTTTGTAGTAAAGTATGTCGAAACCATATCAACTAACATCTCTAATTGAACTACACGATGCGCTGATAATTATGATAACATCTATTTCGTTGAATGGTAAGCGATATTTCGCATAAATTCGATTTTAAAAGGTAGAAAAGAGAATGTTAATATATAATAAAATAAAATAAAATAAAATAAAAATAAAGAGACCCACATGCCATTGCGCTGCACAGCTGACTAAACTACAATATACAAGAATTTTTTTAAAAAAACGGTGAATGGAAAAGAATTCTGGGCATGTTCAAACTATTTACAATTGACCCAAGCGCATAACTACTACTATTCATGAGCAGTGTTCTAAACGGCGGCCGCCACGGCGCCAAGTGTCGTCCGAAATTTTAAAAGCGTTCCGACTTTAGCCGAATCGGAGTGACAGGGCGGCTCGGACGCCACGGCGGCCGCCTCGCCCGCCACGGCAGCTGTCTTGTCCGTCTAAATGGTTTCGCGGTTTCATTGTTTTGCGATTTTCTTCTTCATTTATTTGTCATTTATTTTTGTAATTGTGTATGCCTTCAAAGTGTTTGATAAAATGTCTAAT
>JAOYMZ010029175.1:0-16939 GCA_025802335.1 Pinguicula primuliflora | reverse complement strand
TAAAACAATCATAGATGTTGCGCTTATTATAGGATAGTTATGCACGAAAGTTTCTTCCAGGATAAATACGATGGGTTGGGGTTGTGTCGAACGTTTTATTTGGAGCACGAATGTTGTTTCCTGAAAGTCGGGATTGTATCGACTGCTGTGCTTATTCCGCCTTGTCAATTTGTATGAAAAAACAGAACATGAAAAGACGTGATGTATGTATTAATAATATCGAGCTCATCCTCTCAATTCTTCATCTTGTTGCTGAACTTCCAAAGATAAAAATGTCGAATCGACAATGACACGGTGTCTTCCTCACTCCCGTGCACGTCGTCGTTGCAACCTCCCTTATTCCCGTGCACGTCGATTTTGCAACTGTCCCTACTGTTGCACAAGCAGTTGTTGAAGCGGCCCTTACTCCCGTGCACGTGAAAGTCGACATTCCCACTCTATCTCCAGTCATCATTGTCTTAGATGAAGATGACGAAAAGGATGATGATGAGGAAGATGAAGACGATGAGGAGGAGGAGGATTAGGATGACGACGAGGATGACGACGAAGATGACGATTATGATGACGACGACGACGAAGATGAAGATTATGATGAAGAAGACGACGACGAAGTTGACGAAGAGGACGCTGAGGATGAGGACGACGAAAATGAGAATTCCGACGAAGGCGATAAAGACATTGATGAGCTATCCACCGAATACTACGACTCATCCAACGATTCATGGAGAGTGCGGTCTCCGTATTTGCGGATTTCAAGGACGAGTCTGACACCATCACTACTGCCTACACCGGATTCATGGATGAGTCCGGCCAGTGATGGTAGTCAATTTTGGTAACAAACATCTTAAAGATGGGAAGATTTTATAAATTATTGATAGTTGAATAATTATGGATGATCTTTTACTTCCAAAAAATTTAGAATCTTATAAAATAGAGTCATCATTATATTCAAACAATAGAAAACGGAGTATCGTATATAAATATGAGGAAATCATAGAGTCGGATATCACGACAAAATTGATCGTGCTAAGACCGAATGAATGAACTACAACTAGTCACGTGAGACACGAAATAATTCGTTCACTTTCACGCTCTCGTTCTTATAATGTAATGAAGCGATCCTACTGTAAATACCATACGAAAGAGTAAATCTCACAAGAAAATGCATGACTCATCTCTCGATTGTAACGATAGTGTCATAAATCAGCTAGAACTCGGAATCAAACGCACCTTCAACAATTAAACCAGCTTAAAATGCACCCTTTTCACACTGGGCCCGTCGATGATCTCTGTATCTTGCTCTCTAAATACGTGTTTGGACCAGTTGTTGAGCCGGGAAGGGTTAAGAAATGAAAAAATGACACTGAAAAAATGCAAATTTTCGGTTTTCCGGTCACTGTGTTTCCTTACGGTCGTAGATGAATTTGGCGTGAATGAGTATGGTTATGTTAGCTGGTTATTTAGTAGTAATCGTTTAGTCGTAAACTAAAATATATTCTATTTTTCATTTATTTTTAAAGATGGAGGTTACATTTGTAATTCTATATTCTATTTTTCATTTATTTTTAAGATGGATTTATTTTCATTTGGAATTTTCATGTATGGGTTATTCTATATTCAACAAAAATAGTTCAAATTAAATGGCCTCATAGATTTTCTCACGAGGCCAATTCCTCGAGCTTCATATCTTTTAAATATTTATGCCCATCAGTGAACTTCGCTTTGTCATTCACCACAAATAAAGGGGTCGTTGTATCAATAAGCGCATTATTTGTCAATATTAATGTTTTAACATGAAAGTATACTCTCTTCCACCATTCTAACTGATTCTTAACATGACGATGATTTGGGGATTAACGACAAAGGAGTCATACGCCCTACTGCAACATCGATGCACGAACAAGGCTTAAAATCAGCAAATGATATATTACAACCATCATAATCATCATCCCGCATACCACCTTTTATTGCAAGATTTTCTGTTGCTTTCAATATGGGTTTCCGTCATTTGCTATATGTGTTATATCCTGTCCAACTCATTTTCTTTGAAAAAATGTAAATTAGTTAAAATAATATAATACTTGCAAAATATTATTGAAAAACTTACGCCAAAGTCCACTCAAAATATTCTTCGCTTGCTTAGTATTAGAAGGGTAAATTGTGTGTGTGGATATATAAGAAAACTCTCGTTCTTCCTAAAATCAGTTTATCTTGCCCACCGAGTTCCAGAACTCCGAGAATAAGTCTTGCCTTTCAGAAGGCTGGTAACCGCTAATCCTGTCATTAAGACATTTAATTATGTCTGTTTAATGAAAGAGCGAGATTTAGAAGTCCGCAAAATCGGTGGTATACTTTTCTCTAGGAGTCCTCTCTTCGGTTGCATCAAATGTTGAGGGTATTTTGGGGATCCGTCGAGTGCATGATCTCAATATGTATCTTGACGTGCCACTACTGAATGGACGAGTAAATAAGACTACTCACCAGTCCCTCCTCTTGAAAGTCCAGGGTCGGGTTTCGTCTTGGAAGATACGGACGATTTCCATGGCGAGTTGCCTCACCTTGTGTAAATAAGTCTTATGTGCCATTTCGTCGTATCTAATGCAAACCATTTCCCTTCCCATATCAGTGTGTAATGCTTTAGAGAATGAGGTGCGCAGCTTCTTGTGGGGGAGTGACTCCACTAACCATTCATCGCACCTTCTTCCTTGGGATACTATCTGTCGTAGGAAGGAGGTCGGGGGTCTGAGGCTGACTTCGTTCCGGATGGCTAATAGGGCTTTCATGCTCAAATTGGTTTGACAATTCATCTCTGGTGATAGTAGACATTGGAAAGAGATTCTCCTGGCTAAATATCTTTGCTCCGACAGCTTAGCGGGTTAAATATCTTTCGGGCTAAATATCTTTCTGGTTTGTCCAGGTTTATCACATATAGTCGCGCTCTTATCGTCTGACGTGAATAGAACAATGAATGATATGCTATTACAAGATAGTTGGAGCATGGATAATTCATCCGGGATTATCATGATGGGCCGCGGTTTTATCGATGGCTGTGTTTGTTTCGTAGTTGATGGACCGATCAAATTATCCGGACTTACCACGCATTGTAGCGATCTTACCGTCAGACGTGAATAGAACAATAGATGCTGTGATAATTACAGGATAGTTGGAGCACGAATGTCTCATCCTGAATAACCACGATTGGCCGTATCGAGTCGTCTGCTGTGTTTGTTCCGAATATACTATACGAGATATTTAAGTATGATATAACAAATTTTTGGCGGGTTGTTTATTATTAAATGATTATTAAATGTTTAGTGTCTAATGGCGTGTCCGGGTTTACCACGTATAATTGCGCTCTTACCATCCGACGTGAATAGAGCAACGGATTGTGTGCTTATTACAGGATAGTTGGAGAATGAATATCTCTTCCAGGATAATCACGATGGATCGCGGTGTTATCGATATATGTGTTTGTTTAATAGTTAATGGATCGACTTAATTATCAGGGCGTATCACGCATTGTCACGATCTTACCATCAGGCATGAATATAATAGCGAATGTTGTGCTAATTATAGGATAGTTGGAGTACGAATGCCTCTTTCGGAATATCCACAATTATCCGAGGTCAGGACGATTGTTGTGTTTGTTCCGAATATGCTATACGAAATATTTAAATATGGTATAACAAAGCTCTAGTAGGTTGTTTATTGTTAAATATTTAGTGCACAATGACATGTCCGAATTTACCACGTATAGTCGCACTCTTTCCATCCGATGTAAATAGAACAATGGATTATGTGCTTATTAGAAAATAGAATAATGAATATTTTGGTGGGTTGTTTATTGTTAAATATTTAGTGCCCAACGGCGTGTCCGGATTTACCACATATAGTCGCACTCTTCCCGTGCGATGTGAATAGAACAATGAATTATGTGCTTATTACAGGATAGTTGGAGAACGAGTAACGCTTCTTGGATAACCACGATGTGTCGCGATCTTATCGATAGGTGTATTTGTTTAATAGTTAATGGACCGACTTAATTACACGAGCTTACCATGTATTGTCGCGATCTTACCGTCAGACGTGAATAGAACAGCAGATGTTGTGCTAATTACAAGATAGTTAGAACACGAATACCTCTTCTGGGATATCCATGATTGTCCGAGATCAGGACGATTGCTGTGTTTGTTCCGAATATGCTATAAGGGATATTTAAATATGGTATAACAAAGCTCTGATGGTTTTTTTATTGTTAAATGCTTAGTATCCGACGGCGTGTCTGGATTTCCGACATATAGTCTCATTCTTCCCGTCCGGCGTGAATAGAACAACAAATTATGTACTTATTACAGGATAGTTGGAGAACAAATAACATTTCCGAAATAACCACGATGGATCGCGGTGTTATGGATAGGTGTGCTTGTTTAATAGCTAATGGACCAACTTAATTATCCGAACTTACCACGCATTGTCGTGATCTTACCGTCAGATGTGAATAGAACAGTGGATGCTGTGCTAATTACAGGATAGTTGGAGCACGAATTCCTCTTCCGGGATATCCACGATTGCTCGAGATCAGGACGATTGTTGTGTTTGTTCCGAATATGCTATACAGGATATTTAAATATAGTATAACACGAATTATGTGCTTATTACAGGATAGTTGGAGAACGAATAACTCTTCTAGGATAACCACGATGTTATAAAATATGATTACGCTAATGTATAGATTATAATTAAGCAATGAATACAATTGAATTCACAACTACATGGTTGAAATGAATTTAACTGAATCCTTATTCTAAAGTCTCAATTAAATGTTCAGCATGCAAATGAAAAATTAGAAAGGGTACGATACGAACGGTAGGCTATAGCCCTCACTTCTACCATCTACTTGTAGTTTTGTTTTCCTTATCAATACGTCAACTGTTGTATGTCTTCGCATAGTGTCCGAGGACACCGCACTTTTGGCAGTAATTCTTACACTTTATTCTTGCTTCGCCTTCCGATGTAGAATGCAGAGAAATTGGTCATCCTCTCTTCTTGCCATGAATCTTTGGAGAAGGAAAAAGTACATTGATGGGAATGACATGGAGATGCATGCCGCGACATGCTTCCTCTTTATGCACCATTGTGTAGTCCTGCACTGGCGAGTTAAGATTGTGTGATCTCGTGTTGGATTTATTTGCTGCTGCAAACGCATCTATACAAAGTGACTTGTCCTAAATATTCATCACGACTTCTGTCTCGTTGACGTTGAGCTTACGTACAACCAGTCTGTTAGCATTGGTCTCACACATTGTCACATCGAATATCGCGGACTCATGTCTCGACATAAGCATGGAGATAGCATGCGTGCCATCTTGGTTCAGGGTCTCAAGCATGCATTTTGTCACTCTCTCAGGGCACAAAATAACCTCCTAGGTGTGTCTCGTTGAATCCTCATTCTCACGTTGGCTTAAAAATCACACAACAACGCCATCATCACGCAGGAAAATGGTAGACTCTGCATGGTCGAACTTCGTTTTGGGATTGTACTGCAAACTAAGTGTATTGTATCTCTACTAAGACCATATCTGATTTAAATGAGATCTAATAAAGATTCGAACAATATGTTCTCCTCGATTTGAGCAGCTTTCCAACTACAGTCGATGACTGTTCCTATATGCTTTGGGATATCCTTTACTTCATCAAGATTTACAATTTTATAAAATAAAGTCAACTTCATTTTCAAATAATAAAAAATAGAGAAATGTATATATAATATAAATACATAGAATCAAAGAGTCGGATTACTCGAACAAGCACGATAATCACGACTACAAGGTGTTGGGTGACCGAACGTAGGCTGCATCCTGTATTCTTAACTATAAATCGACTGAATTAACCCAAAGAATGAACGTTCGGATCACTGAATTGAAATTCTCACACCAAAATGCATGATCCATATCGAGAACTAAATAATTTTATCCATAAATCAGCTAGAATTCAGAATCAAACACACCTTCAAAAATGGAACATGGATTAGATCCGCTCTATTCACGTTGCACCTGTTGATGCTCTCTGTCTGTCTCGCTCTCATTGAATGTGTTTTCTGAAAAATTGAGAATAAAAAAAATGTTGATTGGTATTTTTTGACGACCGAAAAATTGTAACGATGGTTGGAATTAGCGGAAATGAGTGTAATTATGTTAGTTGGTAGTTTAGTATCAACACTTATTATAGTAAACTTAAATATATTCGAATTTTGATTAATTTTTAATAATTTTATTTTAAGATTATATGCTGCGAATGACCCCCTAGTTTACGGGGGCATTCGCAAAAGTAACTTTATGAGAAATCTGTTTTTGAAAAGTAACATTTTAAAAAAAATAATTGTAAATGTAACCTCCATCTTTAAAAATAAATTAATAATCGAATATATTTTAGCTTACGACTGAACGGTTACTACTAAACAACCAGCTAACTTAACCACACTCATTCCCGCCAAATCCATCGACGACCGTACGGAAACACAATGACCGGAAAACCGAAAACCTGCATTTTTTCGGTTTCGTTTTTCCAATTCTTCACCCTTCCCGGCTCAACGACTGGTCCAAAAACATATTTAGAGATAAAGAGATAGAGATCATCGACGGGCCCAACGTGAAAAGAGTGCATTTTAAGATGATTTATTTGTTAAAGGTGCGTTTGACTACGAGTTCTAGCTGATTTATGGCACTATCGTTACGATTGAGAGATGGGTCATGCATTTTCTTGTGAGATTTACACTTCAGTATGGTATTTACTGTTGGATCGCTTCATTACATTGTAAGAATGGGAGCATGAAAATGAACGAATTGTTTCGTGTCTCACGCGACCAGCCGTCGTTCGCTCATTCGGTCTTAGCACGACTAATGTCGTCGTGATACCCGACTCTATGATTTCCCCACATTTACATACGTTGCTCATTGTTTCGTATCTCATGCGACTAGTCGTCGTTCACTCATTCGGTCTTTCCACGACCAATATCGTCGTGATACCCGACTCTATGATTTCACCACATTTACATATATTGCTCTGTTTTCTATTGTTTGCAAATGAAGATGACTCTATTTTATAAGATTTTGCAAATTTTTTGGAAGTAAAGGATCATCCAGATATTATAGCTGCAGACGTCGAATGTAATTTAAGAGCTGCTCAAATCGATGAGGACATATCGTTCGCACCTCTGTTAGATTTCATGTACAACATATTCAAACTCAGTAAAAATACATTTGATCTAGTTTTGCAGTACAATCCCAAAAGGAAGTGCGACCATAATGAGTCTACAATTTACCCTACCCATAATGATATTTATGATTATTTATTTTATTGAAAAGTATCATTTTAGCATAATAAAGTAAATTAGGAAATCTAAAAAATATATTTTATATTATAATTTAAAAACTAAACTTATTATAAAAATAATTATAAAAAAATAAAAAACCTAAAAAATACAAATAAACCTTAAAAAATCATAAAATTGCAAATAAAAAAAGTACACATCAATATAAAACAGTTTTAAAATAATATTAAAAAAGTCACAAATTTACTAAAATTGTATAAAAATTTTAAATAAATAAAAAATTATTTTCAACAATAAGTTATATAATATATTATACCTGTGTAATATTTTTCTTAATTTATAAATTTTTCCGTATTTTTTAAATAATTATATGAAATATTTTTAGCAAATTTATATATAATATTTATATTTATTATGTCTGTTTTTTTTAATTACCGTTTTTGATTATGCATTATTTTTTAGTTTTAGCTTATTTTAAAAATTACCGATTATTTAAGAAATGCATATTTGATTTTTTATTTTATTTTATCTTGTTTTTTTATAGACTTTTTTAGTAAATTTAAATTTTTTTAATTTTTGGGTATTTTAGTCATTTTTTATAATAATTTTAAATAAAATACAGTGAGGGACAAGTTAATCTATATACCAAATCATAATAAAGTAAATTATATTTTTAAAAATAGTAGGAGATAAATTAAAGTTGGACTAAAGCACAAATTTAGATTTTATTCTAAACAAAAATCCTGATTTTCACAAAAATCCTGATTATAACAATGGTTGTATTTGGAATTAGCATCACCCCTACAAATTAGCAAGAAAAGTATACAATTTTTTTTTCATATAAGGGAAGCCGAAGGCAATACCGAAATTCGAACGCTTAACTTCACATACCGTAAAAATATACAAATTTAGTTAAGAGGAAAGAAAGATCTTTTCCCCAGTTGGCAGATCTGACGGTTAGAACAGACCCAAGACTGACTGAGCCGTACACTGTGCTCCATCTCTTGTGCCTCTGCCTTTGACCAAGAACGGAAGAGTATTTTTTTTTTTACGATTTTATCATTTTCATTTCACACTTATTTATTGAGTGGGGCGTTCCTCCCTTTGACACATTCGTTTCCCCTCTCTAGTTTCATATTCTCTCTCAACCTTCGGAACGCGGAGACAGGCTTCGTTTGCCTATTATCGGTTTACACAGATCTGGTTTATGAGGTGAAGAAGCGCAATTCCTGTGGATTTTATTTGAATTTGTTATTGGAGTTTTATTTTCGTTTTTGTTGATTTGGATCTGAGTGTTTTCTTTTCTGATTTCAATGCGTGGTTTGTGTTTCTCGTTTAATTGTCTGTGGGTGTTCTTTTAGTCTTTCTGGGTTGGGATTTCCTTTGTGGGGGTGGAGACTTCTTGCACTCAATTACGCTATTTGAGAATTTTTGTGTTTTTGAAAGAGGAATCTTTACTATCGAGCATGGAAAGGCGACGCATTTGTTTGGTTTTATGTTCAATTTTTCTGTCTTGCCATCTGGTTTACCCTTTGAATTGTTACTTATTCTCTTTTTCGTGTTCTTTGTGCAGCAGCTCGAAGGAAAGACCCACACTCGGGTAAGTTTAAAATGCTTGATTACAAGTGTCCAACTCATTGATGATAATATTACTCGATTGAAGTCGTGACTTCTAGTGTGATCAGCTTGTGATTTTTGTTATTCATCTGGATAATGAGTTAGTGGCGTTCAGCACAGAGATTTAAATCTTATCGTACCCAGGGTCACTTCCTTAGTGGGTGTTAGCCATACGCTTGAATTTACAGAATTAATTACTCTCGTTTTTATCTGATTTGGGTTGAATATCAATAATTTATTCTCTTATCAGTTTCAATGCCTCCGCATATTAACTTTATTTTATATTCTAAAGTGCGTCGTTTGGGCCGTTAATCTGTACCGAGAGCTGATTCATTTATTACTATATCGAGTACCTTCTTTGTCGTTGTGTTGATTAGTTGTTATATCCTGCAATATTATTTCAGGGGGACGCGGATTAAGACCCGCAAACGGAATATCGCGGCACCTCTGGACCCTGCAGCCTTTTCTGATGCAGTGGTCCAGATTTACTTGGACAATTCTGGTGATCTGGTACTTTTATCTTCCTTAGTCGTGCTATCATTATTTCTGAATTTCCTCTTGATGGATGCACGTATATCTTCACGACTGAGTACCAGCTGGGGGATAGGATATAGAGACGGTTTACTTGATGATTTTCTAATGCCTTTATTGCAGGAACTTGTCGCTAGGAGTCTAGAAGCTTCAGATCTTAATTTCAGTAGATACGGTGACACTTTTTTTGAAGTAAGTTTTCCTGAATTTCAGCAGATCTTAATTTCAGTATTTCCACAGTACTGAAGCTAGCAGAATGTTTTGTTTCACATGGTCATTTTATTTTCTTATGTGGTAAATGTCTGAAAGAAATATTTGCATTCGCTATGAAAAATTGCCCATTATATAATCTGAATATTAGTATTCGCGACCTTAAAATAGTTGCTCCTAGTCTCCTACTTTTTCTATACAGAAGTTACTAATATCATCTAATTTTTAGGGGACTTCTGACGGAAATGGTCTGCCCGCTCTCCTTTTAACAGAAAAAATTGATTTTTTTTTGTTATTAGAAAAAATGACTTTGATATTACCAGTTTTGGTAAAAACATCTGGAAATTTCTGTCCACCTGAGGATGCTTTGCTACTCTTTGCAATTTGTTACTCATGCATCAGATTTTGGAATGATATGCTCCAAGCAGAACCTATCTGTGTTATTGCTTCATTGGCATTACCTTTTGATATTTAGTTTTTTCCATTTGTTATGAACTCTTCTCTTCATTCTTCTTCAGACAGAGTTTTAGAAATTACTTTATCATTTTGATTTCATTTTAAGCTGGATAATTGTTCTTTTAATTTGATAATATGATGTTAGTGCTTTACGTGGCAACATCAGTATCTGCTAAAAGCCGAGAAAAGGATTCTATTAACTTGTTAGTTGCACAAATGTAGGTTGCTTTCAGAGGGGCCCGAACTCAACCTGGCACAATCAAACCTGATGAGGGGGAGAGCCATCCTTACTCGATAATTGATTGTGATCCTAAGCGTGAAGCCATCTTGCCATCTGTTTTATACATACAGAAGATCCTGAGAAGGAAGCCATTTCTTATAAAGAGTCTTGAAAATGTTATGCAGCGGTTCTTGCAATCCTTGGAACTCTTCCAAGATGATGAAAGGAAGAAGCTTGCCATTTTCACTGCTCTTGCCTTCTCTCAAAAGTTATCGGGTCTCCCACCCGAGGCTGTTTTCCAGCCACTGCTCAAAGATAACCTTATTGCAAAAGGGCTCGTTCTTGCATTTATAACTGATTTCTTCAAGGAATATCTGGTTGACAACAGCCTTGATGATCTGATTGCAATACTGAAGCGTGGTAAAATTGAGGACAATCTTCTGGACCTTTTCCCTTCCGCCAAGCGGACTCCTGAAGCTTTCTCTGAACATTTTAAGTAAGTTTCTACAGAATTTGATAAATGGAAAAAAATATCATTTCATTGCTTAGACAAATGGTTTAGATTGTAAGCTATGTTACATGTGATTTTTTTGGTCACTGTGGTTAGTGAAAAAAGGGTCTTGGATCGTGCTAGAAGGGACTTGTTTAAGTACTAAAAATCATTCATGCGACATAGCTGGTTTAGAAATTCCGTCTAACTAATATGTTCTTTTTGGAAGATTTAACGTGTTTATCTTTGGTTTTACTTATTTCTTTACATGCTGGCACTCATTTGGCTGCCTGGAACATAAAATTTGCTATATTTCTTCTGTTATCGTGTTATTACATGTTTTAGATAATAGTGAACATTTTTTAGCCTGCTCGCGCTTACACTTTTCGTATCTTCTCTCAGAAGTGAAGGACTTCTCTCACTAGTGGAGTATAATGAGAAAAAGATATTTGAGGTGAGGCTAAAGGAAATGAAATCTGCTCTGACAAGCCAACTCGCCGAAGAAGTTGATATTTCTGAAGTCATAGAAACTGTGAAACAGCACGTGAAAGATGCTAAATTTCCAGACATTGAGGTTGTTCGTATTCTATGGGACGTCCTGATGGATGCAGTGCAGTGGTCCGGGAAGAATCAGCAGCAAAATGCTAACTCAGCTTTGCGTCAGGTAGGATCATTGTTTGGTTTTTGTTTCCTACCCTGCTTTTGGTGTTCATAACTGGGAGAATCGTGGTAGGTTAAGATTTTAATTATTTTTTCTACATTCACCATGGCCTTATCATGTGGCTCTCAACGTTGAATGAGAATTCTAGTATATAATGTTATCTTATTGGTGCATTTATTTGATTATCTAAAGGTATACTAATCTGGATCAGATCCTGGTTGTATATCTCTAGAGAGGAAAATGACATGAATAATGACTGCACAAGAAAGTGCCCCAATTTCTAAATTTCTTAAAGGTCCTTGAGGCTACCAGGAGTTTAAACATGAAGCACATTTTTCTCAGTAATGTTTCAAATCGAGTAGGGAGATGATAATCCATGTATGTATATTTTCAGGTAAAAACGTGGGCCGAATTGCTGAAAGCCTTTTGCACCAGTGGAAAACTTGAGCTGGAGCTGATTTACAAAGTCCAAGTCCAGTGCTATGAAGATGCTAAGCTGATGAAACTGTTTCCTGAGATCGTAAGGTCCCTGTATGAGCAGGAAGTTCTTGCTGAAGATACCATTCTTCACTGGTTCCGTAAAGGAACAAACCCAAAGGGCAGGTATGTTCTTGCTGCTAACATTTTTTCCAATTTCTGCTTTCGTCATTTACGAATTGACTGAAGCATCTATCCTTTTTTTTCGTCGGATCTGCAGGCAGATGTTTGTGAAGGCACTGGAGCCGTTTGTTAAATGGCTAGAGGAGGCAGAGGAAGAAGAATAGTTGGTCTGGCCGCAACATTCATGAGATTTTTCTTCTGCCTTTGCCTGTTTGCTTTCCCTTGGCACGAAAGTTACCAACTCCATTAATGTTTTCTCTTGTTCCTATTCATATGATTTTCACATGGATGATGAAATTCAGACAGTACTTTTGTATCATTGTTATTTTAACTTTTGACGGTAGGTGCCATGTTTGAATATGAAATCTGTCGATGAATAATAATGATGCAAGCAACAAGGCTAAGATGAATAATGATGCCAAGGAATGTGAGGTTCATGTTACTAAAAAAAAGTTATGTTACTGCGATCACTGTTTTCCAAAATTAAAGGATTCATTATTGTCTATGTTTGAGATGGCGGTCGCCTAAGTCGCTCGCTTAGATGCTACCTAGGCGTTGGGGTGTCGCCCTACGCCTTGCCCGAATTCCTGTCTGCCTAGTTTTCGCCTAACGTTTTCTCGAACAGTGGCTTATTGCGCACATTAAAAATAATAACGGGACACATTACCCTGTATAATTTAATAATATCCCAAAGGAGACTGTCTCACAAGTCACAACATCATGAGCAAACTGAAGCAGTGTGTCCAAGAAACTAGTCAATGTAGCAAAATGGTAAGCTCCAAACACCAAGATCAATATTGGTTTTAAGCCACTGAAGCAACCATAAATCTAACGCGATGACAAATATATATATTCTCAAGTTAACTTGTGAATGGCTTCCATATCCGCAGCTTCTTTGATGGACCCTTTCTCTACGTGATCCCACCATTTGAACAAGAAATGATCTACCACCAACCTGAACCAGGGAGACAGCTTCAAACCCTCTTCACCAGAATCAGCTTTTCTCAAAAGCTCTTTCAACTCTTCACGGTTCACATATTTAATGTCGGCAACTTCATCAGGATTCGGTTTTGAACTGACATCACGCACTATGAATAGGAGATAATCCACTGGATAGATGAAAAAAGTTTTCGGTCGGTAAAGCTCAGAGAACATAAAAGTAGAATAGGGTGAAAAAATGGCTGTTATGCTGTTGTGAGAATATAGAATGTAGTAAATATTACATTCATGCTCTCCCCATTTGCCATCAGATGGTGCTTTGTAGAGTATACGGCCCAATGGTATGAACTCGTCGACAGGGACATCCTCAGCAGGGATGCCAAGTTCGTCCAGCAGCTTCCGTTGTGCAGCATTGCGCACGCCTTAAAATAATGATAAAAAAATGGTCAGAAACGATAATAAGTGCTTAAGCAGACAGATTTTACTGGATGGGAACATTACAGAAGAATAATACCAAGAGCGTTTTCTTCAATCAGCTCAGACTCACGGTACAGCGGATGGCTGCAGCACGTGTTTGTCCAGACCAAAGGAAAGGTCACCTTAGTAGCAGAACGTTGCTGCAGAAAGAGAGAATAAATGCAATAGCTGTCTTAAGGAAGTAAAACAGGATACTAGAGAAGAATTTAATATCCATAAGTGAAGCAATATAAATATTTCGTAACATTCCACTGATTTGCTCAGAAAGATGCAAGTTCACCTGAGAATTGCAGAAATAGGGGATCGCTTGAAAATGAAGGGATGTTGCAAAGCACTAAAGGTTTCTCAATATTTCAAAGTGTGCATACACTCAAATACGTGTATAAGGATGGAAAGCGTGCTTAAGTTGGGAAAGTATAACTGCTATAAATAGATAATATCATAATGAATTGTGGCTGCAGATGTCATCTGCAGATTGATATGCAAGATCTGGCTTGTACGAAAATACCTTCAATATTTATATGCATAGTAAGATCTGGTTTCGTAGCGTAATAATCATTTTGCATCTAGATACATACAAAGAAGACGCATCAAAGTAACATATACCTGTAGCAATAGCTCGTGTTTCGAGTTAAATAAGAAAACACTGAAAGCTCTATGTAACAAGTTTTCTGACTCAATCTTTTCCATCAGATGACCTGCATATAGATAGGTTATCAGGCAAAGATTGCATTTCATATATAATTTTATCCTATACCAGAAGCATACAAAAACGAAAAGTAGCAGATTATTCGTCTTTTACAAGAATCCGAGTTCAATATCGGATATCTCGATTATACACAATCTCATGTAAAGGTGATTAAAAAGGAAATAACCAACCAAATCAGATTCATTTCTAATCGAACATTGCACACTTTATTTAACTCCATTTTCATGAGCAAACTGTTTGTCAAATCCACACCATTATAACACGTGTTCGTATAATTTTAAGCAAGCGCCAAGGGTTGTGAAGAACACGTGAACTTACAATTATATTTGCTTTCATGTCCGACTACCTTATCGTGTTCATCAACCAGAATACATCTGCAGAAGGCCAGAAAAGACGGAAAGGGTTATTAAAGAACTCAGGCATACAGTATGCATCAAATGAAACCCACGAAAAGTTGAGCAAAAATAGAAAGCAGAGTTCATCTCCACAAGTTCCAGAAGGATAGCACCGTTTACAGTAATTAAATACTCCAGAAGGATAGCACCGTTTTCAGTAATTAAATACTCCATAGAACACACACACACAAAAAAAAAATTATCTACTACTTTCCCAACGGAGCATTGTGTAGTATCCAATTCATCCTTTTAAGGCAAACAAAACCTCCAGGATTTCAGCATAACAGATACAGTCCAAAAATCACTAAAATCACGGGCAAGCAATAATGAAACCCAAATCCCGGAAAATCCAACATGAAGATAATCCTACCAACAAACATCTAAGCCCCTATTGAATCAGATCCACCCCAGAATAAGGCCAGGCGTACCCGCCGCGCCAAACAGAGTATGATTATCCATCCACCGCAATCGGTAAAAAAGCAGGATGTAAACATATAGAAAAAAGACAAGGAGAGATCTATCACTAACTCGTCTTCAAACATGAGTCTCCTCTGAACAGCATCCATAGCAGAATCAGACGCAGTATCGGCCATAGATGACGGCGTCGCGGAAGCAGATAAATGGGATAAAACCCTTGTTCCAAGTAACCTTCCACCGCAGGCGGCGAAGTTGGTCAAGGTCGATCTTCGATGGAGGAGTAATGATCTGACGGCCGAGTGTGTAGAAGCTACGGTGACAGCAGTAGGTGTTGCCGTTGCAGCCCACAATTTGTGAAATCTTAAGCTTGTCATCATTTTGGTGGCTAATATAATAAGCCAAATTACTTTTCTTTTTTCAGAATGTAATTATGCACGGATTTCCTTTTCCGATATATATTACATCAAACCGCCAAACTGCCCACCCCACTTGAACAATTTTTCTCATAAAATAATTGTCAACGTGCTCCATATTTTTTTGACTTTATATAAGATTTCTTGGAGGTTAGGAGAAATGTTTCCGAAAAAAAAAAACATAACGTAAGTTTTGAAAGCCTCGCTCAAAATAGAGTCAAAATTGATCCTGAATTTTATTTTCGTTCACATAACATAACATTTAAAATTAGAATTAAATTTATTACTTTTAAATACTTATTTAATCAAGTTTTAGTTTTGGCAGCGAAAACACAAAAACCAAAATCCATTACTAGTTACAACATTGTTTCACGAGAGGATTACAGACCGAGAAATTTTAAGTACCGGACCTAATAAATCGGACATGAATTCTTACATGTCGGACAGCTAAAATTTGAGCCACAACAGAGGGATCTCTTCTCACTTCCGTTCGAATTTGTTCAGATCAGAAGGAATGACACCAAAAGAAACATAAAATGCATAAAACGATCGAAACATACAAAAATATGCACAAAGAAAAAAGCAGGGATGACGAACGAAACAAAAAGTATGAAATCCCTAAATTACATGGGTAGCAAATCGAAAAATGAATGTCCAAAAGCCTTTCGCCGGATGACTGGTTGAATTTTGCTGTTGTTCTGTAGAAATCTCAACTGATTGTATGGTAAGAAGCACTCCTTATCCCTAGGTGCGGCGTGAAGACCAAGAGGAGTGTAGACGAAGAAATTAATTCAACCGCCACCATCTTCCTTGCCGGCAAATTGAAGAACACGGTGGCTTACAGGATTATCTGAACGGAAGCGAATAGATCCTTCTGTTGCGGCACAAATATGAAGGACACATCTCCTGGCCGTCGGATTTAAATCTGACGGCCAGGAGAACTGTCCGACATGTAAGAATTCCTGTCCGGTTTATTGGGTTCCGGTACTTGAAAATTTCGCATTACGCAGACCAGTCTTATTTATTTAGTTCAAATGGCTAAAAAGACAGAGTATAGAATTTCATTATCCCATTTTTTGATATAAATCCACCCATTTCGCCGATCCCAAACCTTATCTTTCTTCTCCCATATATCGATTGAGGTCTTGGAATGCACGTAACAGAAACAAGATAAAGATCCACAGACCACAATCACCATGAACATCGTCCCTACCATCAAACCAGCGGACTGCAAGTGATGCGTTGGAGAGCAGATTTTAACAAGTGGTCTAGTGCCGAACATGAGAGTTGCAACAGAGTTCAGACAATGAGATAATTCTGGAATTAATCCACGCTATATCCTGGAAGAATATGGCTGTAACATGATGGACAATCCAAGCAAACATTCCACAGGGGAGTGAAAGTTGATTTTAGAGATGAACAAAGCAAAGGTTATATTTCACTAACTGCTATACACTATATATACTTATGCATA
>JAOYMZ010029164.1:0-16939 GCA_025802335.1 Pinguicula primuliflora | reverse complement strand
GTTGTATCCTGGGAGACGAACGTCCATATTCTCAAAGCACCTAGGAGAGGGCGAATTCATTTTAAGGAGACTGTGATCTACAGGCCTTAGAGTTTCACTCAATTCTTGGAAGTTTGTTATTTGGTAAAAAAGTTGAGAAAATTGTTATTTTCGTACACTACCACTTCTTACAATCTTAAAACAGATTTTTGCCTTTATCAGGACTAACAGTTTGTTTTGTAGTTTGGATAACAATGGATGAAATATGAAGGAACAATGAATTTTTGGTTGCCTCCAATTTTTTTTTCATAGTTGCATTACTCAGTTTTTTGTTGTGATTGCATGCTCTATGTTCTAAAATTGCATGTTTTATATGGAAACATGCAATTTCTGTTTTATGTGGAGAAGGAAATTGAATTTCTGTTCAGACAAATGACGTTCGTTAATGGAATTTTATATTCTAAAATGATTTATTAGAGGTGATATCAGATGATATATGAGTCTAATATTTGTAAAAAATATATATATATGGTTGAATTGTGCCAACTATTTGTGATTATGTGCCTATGTTGAAAAATATGTATATTTTGTCAAGAGCATGATACATATTTTGTCTTTTAGTTTATAGAGTGAAAATAGATGACTTTTGATATGATGCATGAATTGATTAGTGTTATTGTCTTCATAAAAAAAAAAAGAAAATTTATTGAAACTAGAATGCATGAAATGTTTTTCCATGTATTATATTTTGATTTGATTACTATGTGTTCACCATCTACTCAATTGATGGCTTGCCATTAAATTGATTGGTGCGTGTCATTTAATTGATAGTTTTAATTATATAAGTGTAAAATAAATAAAGGTATTGTTGATCTTTATTTGAATATACATTACTTTATGAAGTGCATCTAGAGTGGTTACAACCACAATTTTACAATATTCCTGATGGTAATGTTTATGGGTATTATTGTTATACAAATACTTTCATGATAAATAATGGTGATGACAAATTTGATACCACCTAAATTCATTGGAAATGTTGATATAATGAGAATTGTTAAATATTTATGAGATATGTGTTGAACATACTTTCAAGACTTGTGGTGCATTTTTTTGTGTGATTGTATTGTGGACTCCATAATAGATTTAATAATTTATTATTTTTAATTTTATATTTCTATTTCAAAATTACTAATTTTGAGTTTCTTGAATTTTAAAAATGGTTGAAAATATTGATATAAATAACGATAGATTGTTTGTTAATATGGAAAATCTTCTTGTCATGTGGACAAGATTGGAATCCCGAATAATGCTCTCACTTTTGGAGGCTTGAATGGAAAGAATGGTCAGGGGTAACATGTATTGTAATGGTTCATTAGGTGACATTTATTCCAATGTATCACAATAAAAGGCCGGAAAAATTTGGTTGTGTTCAAATTTCAATGAGCATGACAACCAACTATGCTGTTCTAACTCATGTTATTGAATCTTGTGAGATTCTTAAAATATGATTCTCCTATTGTTAGAGAGAATAAGATACACGAAGTATTAAATATTATAAATAGTAATAAATACTTCATTACTTTCATCGATGACAATACAAGGTATTGCTATGTGTATTTGATGAAAAGTAAGGATGAGGATATAGAGAAATTTATTCTCTATAAGTAAGAAAGAAAATCAACTTAATAAGAAGATTAAGATGGTTCGAAGTGATCGTGGTTGTGAATATGTAGAACCATTTGGTGCATTTTGTAGCCAACATGGAATAATTTACGAGGTCACTGTCCCTTATTCCCCACAATCCAATGGGATTGCGGAAAGAAAAATTAGAACCCTGAAAGAAATGATAAACTCAATGTTGATCAGTTCAGGTTTACCACGGAACATGTGGGGGGAAGCTGTGCAATCAGCAAACTACCTTTTAAATAAGGTACTCCATAAGAAAGTCGAAAAGACGCCCTCCAATTTGTGCAAAAGAATACCTTCCTACAAATACTTAAAAAAGTGGGGGTATCTTGCTATGGTTGCAACACCTTTAGCAAAGAACATGAAAATAGGTCCTAAAATGGTAAATGTGTTTTCATTGGATACGCACATCATAATAGTGCATATCGATTTCAAGAAGTTGCAACAAGTTCTTCAAAAGAAATCTTGGATGACGATAGTCATGCAGATAATGATGAAACTGTAAAAACTGAGCAAGAGCCCACACGTAGTAAAAGGGCAAGGACAGAAAAAAAATTTGGACCAAATTTTCTAACCTATATGATTGAGGGAGAACCCCAAACCTACAAAGAAACTGTAAATTCTACAGTGGGTCCTTTATGGAAAGAAAGCATAAAAGGAGAAATTGATTCCATTATGTATAACTATACTTGGAAATGAGTGGACCTCCCTCCGGGATGTAAACCATTAGCTTCCAAATGAGTTTTCAAATAGAAAATGAAAACATATAGAACAATTGAAAAGTATAAGGCCTGACTTGTGATCAAAGGATACAAGCAAAAAGAAGGCTATGATTACTTTGATAATTATTCTTCCGTGTCGAGAATAAATTCAATAAGATTGATTTTAGCAATTACTGCATTGCGAAATCTTGAAGTACATTAAATGGATGTAAAAATTGCTTATCTTAATGAAGATCTTGATGAAGAGATCTACATGGAGCAACCTAAGGGTTATGTAGCTCATGGGCAAGAAAAGAATGTTTGTAGACTTGTGAAGTCATTGTATGGACTTAAACAAGCCCCAAGCGATGGCATGAGAAATTTGATCATGTTATGATAACCAATTGGTATAAGATCAATGAGTACCTTGTTGAAAGTACTGTAATAATCTGTAACACTATTTTCCTATGAGTGCCTTGTTGAAAGGCTCAAGCTGTCTGATTCTCGAATCCCCCTCAAATTTAGCATTTGGAATTTTGCTCCAGGCTATCTAGCGTACTCTCTTATGCTCTTGCGTGATTAGCCAGAAAAATTCCGCATCATTCTCTCTAATTTGCTAATAATGGTTCTAGGAGCTCGGAGAAAGCTGTAGTAGTAGGGACAGGGATGACAATCTGGACCCACCCCAACGGGTCGCCCCGGACCTACCCCGCCACGGGACGGGTCAGACTCCAAGTCAGGGTCCATGGCCCTGGACCTGCCTCGGACCCGGGGATTAAAGCTTATAATGTCTAAATTATATATAATGTATTACATTAAAAAATGTAATTTGTATTTTAAATTGTAAAAATAACCAAGTAGATGTTTGGTTAAAGCCTCTAATATAAACAAATATCACACCAATTATTCTCACACTAATTATTCTCACACTAACGGTGTGGGACAATTAAAGGTTCCATTTTAAAGTTGCTCAAAATCTAGCCTTTTCTCTATTCAAATATCATTTCTTTCAAAAGGTCTTTGATTGTTCTTCAATAGAATGATTACCGAAAGGCACTGCAACGCCATTGCTCCTGTTTTTCAAGATTCTCCAGTATTGACGCCATTGTTTTCATCCGCAAGCTCAACCCCACACAATGGCACCACCACAAACAGCAATTCTGACGAAAGCCCAGAATATTTTAGCAGGTACCCATCTCAAGATCTCAATTTCAAGGTTTTTGGTGATTCTCTTTCCTATAAATCCCTCGCGGTTCTCTCCGGTCATGGCAGTAATGGAAAGCAATTGGAGGATGGATGCATGTTGGCTGACTACAATATTCGAAGGAATCTATCTTTCACTTGGTCCTAAGGTTGAGGGGAGGGACACAAATTTTCGTCAAGACTATTATGGGGAAAACCATCACACTGGAGGTGGAGACCTCAAATACCATAGAAGTTGCCGAACTTTACAATGAAGATAAAATCGTAGAATTGTGCAGCAATAAACGAGATTCAATCCTTCTCAATCGAATTGCAACAAAATAATAGCACCCACCGAGAATCAGAGTAACCTTCGTATCAAATTTCTTCACTTCCTCCCATACCGGAAATGAGAACCGTAGATTTGTAGTTTATACATTTAATTTACAACAAATATTAATAATGGTTGGTGAGATGGGCCTCAGTAGCCACTTATTTGGGCTCATGGTGTAGGTTTTTGAAGTTTGAAGCAATTATTGAGTCTACGTGACGGGTCTGGGGCGGCTCTTACCCGTCCAGCCCCGTCCCATTGCCATCCCTATGTAGTAGTAACAAGGAAGCGTTGCAAGTACAGAGTTAATGGCCATAACCCTAGCTCCGACCGATAGTATGGTAATGTTTGAATATTGGTAAATCAAATCCCAAAATTATGAAACATAATATACTTACCATACTAAATAACTTTATCTATTCAACACTTATGTCAAGCTAGTTGATGAGATATCTAGTGGCTAGCTTGCTCAAGTTTTTATGAAAGTTTCTCATCGGTGAGGATATCATCTAGTTGATTTTCATATCTCATAATGTCAGTATCTTATTTATCTTTGATAAAATGCATTCCACATGTTTGGTACAAACATATGGTTGAGATATGCACAATTAGGGGTGAGTATCAGGATATCGGTATCAGGATTGGGCAATTCCAATACCGTCCCAATTACAATCGGGACAGAAAAGTCGTCCCGATACCGGCCCGGTAACAGACCGGGCTTACCGTACCGGGATATTGGGATCCGGTACCGGTACCGGGATTCCCGATATCCCAAAAACCTTGCAAACTTCCATGAGCTTCAACATGTACTTCAAAATGCCATCTTGAGCCCGTGCCATCCTCATGCTAGTTGCGACGTGCCTGGTCAGTATTGGACTTTGCCTTCTGCTAAGGCTTTTGCCTTTTCTTAAGCTGTCGTAGCAAAAACATACTTTTGTTAATAAGCAGCAGCACAAAATCAGTTTACGAGAAATCTTTTACTATCGGGATATCCCGATACCATAACGGTATATCCCGATCCCGTCCCGATAGTTATCGGGAACAAACTTTGGGTCTCGAATCCCGACCCAATAGTGATATTCCTTATCGGTATCGGGCTTATTGGGCCGGGATTCCGGTAAGCTCGGTAAGTCCGATAATCCTAGTCCCGGATGCTCACCCCTATGCACAATTGCCTTGTTGTCATATCTTAAGGGACGTGCTAGTTAGTGGAAAACCCAACTCGGTCATCAGCTTTTTCTCAGTCACATAACTAAGTCAAACTGTTCGCTATGCCTCTCAAATCAATTCATGTACTAGATAATGCAACTACCTTCTATTTCTTGTTTCTCCGTATAACTAGTTTACCTCCAATCAAAGTGAAGTAACCTGAAATTGATCTTCAATCAATAATTTTCAACATAGTCACCATCAGTATAAGCTTCAACTTCAAATGAGCATTTCATCGGTATATGATCGTTGTATATTGGATGCCTTTCAGATACCTCAAAATATTCACAACTTCCATATGAGCCTTTTGAAGTGCGTGCATGCATACACGGACTCACAACTCAAACTACTCAACTATGAATTTTGGATCATAGTTGCATCAACTGGCTTGCAATCTACAATTCGATTTTTGCCAGCAAATTAAAATAGAAACCAGAGCTTGGGAGCTTGGGATTTTTGCCAGAACAAATGTGCTTTAGTTTGTGCTAATGCCTGCCTAATCCATGTGCTTTTTACACTATATAACTCACGTTCTTTCAACAACGGCACTATCTTTGCTTATCAAAAAAATAAATAAATAGCGGCACTATCTTCATAAATGCCACACAATCTCCTTGCCCTTCTGAATCTCTTAATTGTAGCATTTTCAAAAAGAGAACTTTGAGTCAAAAAAAATTGGCCCATTTCCTGGCTCCCAAGGTAGATTATTTCACATGCTATAAGTTTATAGCAGTTTCGTGCTTCGATTACTTCAACTTCTAAAATTACAGGAGAAGAACTTGCAATATATCTAATCTTTCCTTGTTTACCCGAAAAAAATTTAATCTCTAAACTTGAGAAACTTCACTATATATACATGCAACAAAAACAGATTTCATCTTTTTTAAAGCGGGTTAACAAAGAAACACTAGCACCACTACAGGAAAGCATGTCTCACTTATAGGCTAAGGCTTTAAATTGCCCAGCTTTGATGTTCTAAAACTTTCCTAACAAAGGAAAATAGTATGAAACATCATTTGCAACAAATAATAATATAAATCATGTCTAACCCGATTCTTACGTCCCTGAACCACGAATTGAAACAATCTTTAGAGGCCTCTTCCATTTAAGATTAATCTGTCTTTGACCAGGATCAGGATTGAGGAGACTCTCCCCATGTCTCTAATCCCATCTACAACTACAACTAAAGATACGAAAACTAAACTAACTAAGCTAACTTGATCTATAATTCCCAGATAACAATGTTTGAGGATACAAGCCATATATATAGGCAAAAGATAAGGACTTCTAATCAATACAAAGGACTTTTAAGAGTTCTAAATAATACTAAAGTCTTCTAAACAATAAAGACTTCTAAGCAATATAAAAGATTGAAAGATCTTGGGCCATTGTTTGGGTTATTCTTTGACCATATCTAGATTCGTATCACAATCCTTATCATGGGGTAGTAAGGGTTGGCCCAACCTTTACTTTTTACAAGTTAGATCTACTTTCTTGGGATGCTTCTTATTGTGATCAAGTTCCGGAGAAATTCGACCAATTTTGTGGTCTGACATTGGAAGGAAAAAGACGTAAGCATGAATCTCCATCATCGAGAAATCCAGAATCAGTGGTGTATGTACTTTCACACACTCTATCTTCCAGTCTTCCAAATGGGATGTTGGAAGATGCTTTACCGAAATCGATATCGAAGGTGAAGAGAAAGTTTGTATCGGTGAATGCTATTTCATAATCAGTGATGAAAACCATGAGAGTATCTTGCACTTTTATTAATTCCATGTCATCGTGCGATTTTATATACTGGATGAAAGGATTGATTGATAATGATCATGAATCCTTCTTACTGAGGCATTCGTTACTAACTCGACGAGTTGTGTCGATTTGGTCAAACACATGTTTTTGTCAAAGTTAAAAATCACGAATAGCCTAGTCGGGACTAACACACTCCAGTCGATCCGACAGAGACCCGACGTGGTTAACCTGTCGAACCATTCGTGCTCCAACTATCCTTTAATAAATGCAACATCCGATGAGACTGTATTAAATCGTTGACTACAGCTGGTCCACGCCCTCAATGCAAATTACAATTTTAAATTGATTAAATCAATTACTACGCGTGCTCCAACTCATCGATTCTTCTTCTTCCCATCTTAATTCTTAAGCAAGCCTGGATTAAAAGATCACACACACACATCTCGGATAGTGGATTCATTCCTCTTACCAAAGTCAAGGCTCTGACGTTACGTATAAACCCAACTAAAAGAGCAATAATTATTAAGCCGACCCTAAACTGATTTGCTCACGCATGTAGCACCCGACCATACGTGCTTTACACGTATAGTTTCGGAACGGTGCGTTGTATCGCGCGACCATACGTTCTTCACAACTTCCAAATAAAATGACTCTCTTGCCATCCAAAGTGTCTTTCCGCCTACTCCTATATGTGTCTTTTCATCTTCATTATGCGCCCTTTGCTCCATCAATCGACAACGCGACCATATGTGTGTTTCAAATTCTATTACTCCTTTCTCTGTGTGTCTTAGTCTTCATAAGCGCCCTTTAGTGCAAAACTTCACAAAACACATAATCAAGATTTTTGTCTCGCACCAAAATTCTCCTTCATCCGTTACGGACGATGATCTGGAGGTAAACAGCCTCCCTGCACCACCAGTGGATAAGGACGAACCTCAGGTGAACCTACTTTTTGTTTTAAATACATTTATAGTCGCGCTATTTACTATTGTCGGTTTATGTTTTAGGCCTCTGAAATTGATTCCGAGGCTATAGAAGTTGGTAGTCTGATGGAGAAGTGGTCCAACGACTCGGAGTGATGATGGTGATCCTGAAGAGGAACCTTGGGGCGCTGAATATGTTGAGGATGAGGAGGAGGAGGAGGAAGAAGAGGAGGAGGAGGAGGAAAAAGATGACGAGGAAGAAGAGGAGGAGGCGAAGAGGAAGAAGAGGAGGAGGCAAAGAGGACGAAGAGGTGGCTGCTTTATTTCACGTATTTCTTAAAAATTTACAATTACAAAATCTATATTCTATAAAATTTTTAGGAAGTTGTCCATCCCTACACAGTCTGAACCCCTAACACATACACAATTTAGGCTCGTGTAAGCGACCTAAGAGGGAGTTTAGACATCATTTAAGTAGAATGGAGGGTGACGGCCTAACAGCCAAGCGACCTAAATAATTGCCATCTCGAACGAAGTCTCAATATAAAAGCCAAAATGTAGGGTTAATAAAGTGGACAATAATGACCACAACTATTTTGAGAGGGAGTTTAGACATCATTTAAGTAGAGTGGAGGGTGACGACCTAACAATGAGGCGATCTAAATAACTGCCATCTCGAACGAAGTCTCGATATAAAAGCCAAAATGTAGGGTTAATAAAGTGGACAATAATGACCACAACTATCTTGAAGTTAAAGTTTTTAAAATTATAATTTAATTATATATTTTTTATTTTAAAAAAATGAGTATTTTGAGTTAAACTCAAATTTCTATTATATATTTTTATTTCCAGAGCATAGACCTAAAAATAAGGTTGTTATATACTTATTTTTCTTTATAAAAAATAGAATAATATTTTTGAAATTATATCTAACTTACAAGTAATGTATAAGACCAAATTTTCTTATTTCACCATTAATTACATAAATAAAAATTATTTTAATAATCTATAATTAAATTTAAATTTTAAATAATTATCTTCTAATAACTTATAAAAAAATACATATTCTAAAAGTAAAAACTAATAGTAGAAGAGTTACAAGAATAGATATAAGAAGTTATACACAAAACAAACACTAAGAAGGATGTTTGAGTGTAACATAGGGTTTTGGACATAATAAAGAAGAATGTCTATGGAAATTTCGAAGGGTGGTGGCACCCGTATCGTCGTGGATGGTTACTGATACCACCAGGTATCGTGACTATTTGGTACTGAACAGGAGTACCACAATTTATTTTTTTGAATAAAATAAAATAAAATAAAAATAATAAATTGAAAATTAAAAAAATAAACAACAACGAATCAATATTCGGCACCTGTATCGGTTAATAACCAGTACAAGATATTGGTACCAGAACTGGTACCATTACTTGGATGGTACCAGTATCTGGAGAAGTGATACAAGGCACCATTTTTTGACATCACTTTTACACCACTTATGAGGTGTCATAATTCATTTGGATGAAATGCTGGGGTGTTGAATGAAATGTGAAACTTGATTTTCCAACTCTCAATTGGGTGTTGACACACCAGCAAGTTGTGCAAAAGTTGTGACAAAAAGTGTTGCTCTATATCATTTTTCCGGTACCAGTATTCAAATGTTGGCCATATTTGGACACCCCTAGAAATTTCCTTTGCTTTTATTGTATCAAAACCTAAATTAGGATTCTCCCCTAGGCCATAAGGTAGTTATATACAAATCAAACCCATATAAATGAGTTGCAAGCTCATCACAATTCACAAGAATAAAAATACTATACAGTGTATATAGAAAATTTTGAAGACTTCCCGGAATGATTCTGTTGGAATTCAAAGATTAACGTGAAAGTGGAAAAAGTAAACGAACAATGCAACAACACAAGATTTAACGTGGTTTGGCCAGAAAGCCTATATCTACGGGAGAAGAGGAGAATCAATTCACTATAAGCACAGTGATACAAATGAGACACAAAGAAAACTTAGAAAATACACAGGGAAAACCTCTCAAACCAGAGAGCCACAACCCAAAAGACACACGGGGAAAACCTCTCAAGATACCCAGTCAAGAGATCCACAACTCAAATCTCACATCTTTCTTTTTCTCTCAACCTAACCTCTCTTTATTTCCTACCTCTTTCTCAACCCTAATAGTCAAGAGAGTTAATATTTATATAGAGGAATTCTAATGTAATTAGAATTCTTACATGGACTAATAATTCAAGTCAAATTAAGATTTTAATTATATAAAAAATCCTAACAAATCACCCCTTGACTTGAATTCTCTCGTATCACAAATAAACTTGATTTCTTTCTCCAAGCATCCCCTCAAAGGTAGCTCCATGGTGTGCAACATACAAGCTCATCTTGAACTTGCCAACAGAAGAAAACTCCATCGTCATACCTATGGGACCAACAGGCTTCACAGCAGTATAAGTAACCTTACTTCTCTAAACACACTGAAACTCTTCATGCTTGCGCATAACATAATCATGATCTCCAACACAGACGAACACTTCTCACTAAGAAAATATCTCTTCTTCAATTCTTTACACCACCAATTTCACTCTTGCAACCAGAGTGCATTATCGATCTTAGAAACACTCCCAAGCCACCATCAACAAGCTACAACAAAATTCCTAAGCCACCACGAGTGCAAGCTTACATGACCTTCCAAAGCTCAAAGCTTTTCAAGTCTTCGCGAGACTTCAACTACCATAGTTCCAAGCTACTTGAACTTTGATTCCAAACTTCATTGGTTTCTTGTCTAACTCAATTTTCAGTTCCTCAAGAGCCACATCAGTTAACCCATATGTCAAGATTGCCTTCGTCTTGACTTAGCCACATCGCAAACTTGACCCAAACCACAACAGTTATATCGCCATACCAACCAGAAGATAAACCAAGAAGCAAAAACACTGTTCTCTCAGGTATTCAATCACTAACCACAAGTAAAATGAATACCACACAATATTTCTCAGTTGCTAAAATAAACCTACCCAATTGAACATTCCAACAGATTCAGATGAGAATAGTGTCATATTTAGATCATTAATTTCCATTTTATATGATTGACACAAGTAAAAGGATCATATAATTAAGTGAATTTATCAGTAAACTGGAACTAGACTAAGTTATTCGGGTCCTGTTGCCCTACTGCGTGCTGTTCACAGGGCTTTCCCAAGTGTTTTTTGGTCAAATAATACGAGCTTCGTTCTTTAGTTTGTCTATCAGTTCATCTACTGAAGAGAGTATGACTCCTGCTTTCCGTTTTGGTGGTTCTGTCACACGAACAACCTCCAGCTCAGATTTGATGACAACGTTCAAATCTTGTGGAGTAAGCTTCTTGAGTGGCTTTGATTTTGCTTTCATGATGTTTGGCAGAGTAGCGTATCTGGGTTGATTCAGTCTCAAGTCGGTTCTGCAACGACGACAAAAAGCAGCAGATGATGGCATTGAACACAAGAAACAGAAAAGAACTCTTTAGCAGATAAGTTGCTTTCAATCAGATAGTAAGCCCCAGGATTTGCATGGCCAAGAACGAGTGCCATCTTAGTTTTGATCTTATGGGTTGATGTGTCATAGACTCATAATAGCATATTGATACAATAGATATCAAGGATAGCTCTGAGATAAGTTATTTTTATTTCTGGTAGGAATGAAGTTGATCAAGATCTCCAATCCCAGCTAGTTTAGTTCGAAAGCAGATGAGAAAAAAAAATTCTAAATGGATTTGGAGCAGGAACTTTCCCATGAAGAATCCAATCTCGAGTTATACCGACACTGGCGAGATTCATATCTCTTAGCATGGACAGCGAATTACTATACGGAAAATGAGTGGATTTCTTACGTGATTACTGCAGGCAAATCTAGGCATAATGTCTCGATGCCACCATCCACCTCTCTGTCTACGGTCACTTTGTTATCTTCAAGTACAACCTAAGATATGTAATAGCGTAATGCTCATAAGGAATACAATGATGAAGCCATGTAGAATTGTAGATGTTGCAACGAATAAGTAACAGGGTAGGATACAAAAAAAATCGTTGGTAATCGCAATTTAATCTCACTCCGCCTTTCTTTAAAAATAATCTACAACTAAAGCTGGTGAAGTAGAGGGCTAACCTTGGAAGCAAATGTACCCTGTGGCCATTTAAGAAGTCCTGCAACCATTTGACCTGTCTGGTTGCAATCATCATCGATAGCCTATGCTCAGATCCAAAAATTTAGAAGAAATATTGTGAAACCCAATCTTCTCAAAGAAAAGAAACAACAGCACAGAGCAAATCAAAGGCACTTTGCACCAAAAAATTAGAGCAGGATGCAGACAAGGGATATCTATTTATGTAATGAGAATTTAAGATTACAAGAGAACTTGTTCAGAGTTACTTCCACCATATAATAAACGTAATCTGTAACCATTTGGGTCCTTTATACTTAACTAATAAAGTACGGGGACTACTTAAATTCAAAAACAAAATGAATCATCAATTCAAATCCAATCGAGCATGTCAATTTATCTTCATCATTTTACAACTGAAACAATATAGAATAAATTGCAAGGCATTTAATCACCCGTAAAGATTTTTTTTTTTAAACACCTGCTTTCCAAGAAGAAGAAGGTCCGGTTTCTCAGAAGCAACAAGAGCTTTGAGAATCTTTGCAATTGAAAGCGGGTAAAGATCATCCGGGTATTCCACGTGGATGGCCCGATCAGCTCCCATTGCAAGCCCAGTGATAAGCGTGTCCACGCACCGAGCAGGGCCTATGCTGACGGCCACCACCTCAGACGCACGACCCGATTCCTTAATGCGGAGCGCCTCTTCCAAAGCTATCTCGCAAAACGGGTTCATCGACATTTTTACGTTGGAGGTCTCCACGCCACTCTAATCCAAATCAAACCCAATTCAATTCAATCTCTTTCTTGGACTAAAATAACACACTCTCAGATTTCCGACTCGTTTACCTTGTCAGTCTTCACCCTGATTTTGACGGCGTAGTCCACTACCCGTTTGATAGCCACCATGATCCTCATTCTGGTGGGTGGTAAAGATGGTTGCTTCAACTTGAAATAGATATGGAGCTCTCCACGGAAAACTTTCGTTGAAATGGGAAATAGAATCAATTTTGATGGAATCAACAAGGACCCGGGCTCATTTTATGGAATAATTGGATGAATAAGCTCACAATTTTATTTGGAAAGTAAACTTCTTATTTTATTTTTGATTTATTTTTATTATTTATTTACTTAAAAGATATTTAAAAAAATAAAATAAAATAAAACACTAAATTGCCTTGATATCTTCTAATCAAGTTAAATTGCCAGAAATAATTTTATTTGGAAACGTAACCTCCTATTTTATTTTTGATTTATTTTTATTATTTATTTACTTAAAATATATTTAAAAAGAAAGAAAAAAATAAAATACTAAATCGTCTTAATACCCTCTAATCAAGTCAAATTATCAGAAAACTTTTTGTCTCACTGCCAAGAAAACCCGAACGAAAACCTCGACTCGAATCGCCTTCAACACGATGGAGAAATTGTCAAACATGCATACACGAAAAATACGTACAAATTTCTGGTAATCAAATATCCGGAGAGAATGCCTCAAATGTGAATAACTCTTCGCGGGAAAGAGGAGCAGCAACAGTTTTAAGAGAACTCGCTGAAATGCCGTGGGTCGAAAATGGTGCTACGAAGACGGATGGCATGAAAATGTCGAGAAACGTGGGTTTGATGGTGGGAGATGACTCCGGTGGACACATTGCAAGTCATTCCCCATCTCGTAATCTTACGGTAGGCATTTTGAATGAAATTTGTACATTGCGAAATGATTACACGACTCCATTAGTCGGGTTAGGAACGGATCCCATATTACCAATCTGCAGTTGTGTTTGATCAATTCTCTTGGAGATTTTGTTTGATCAATTCTCTTGGAGATTTTATTTGATTGTGTAAAACATATACACAGGTGCCAATACGCCCTGATGCACCTGAATTGTTCAGCATTCCAACATATCTATCATCGGAAGTTTATGATAACGCGCATGTGGAGTTCCCAGTGAAGGTGCGCCAGTCGCTGCGGGTTATAGGGGAGAAAAAGGAGAGTTTGACAAAATGGGAGCTCGCCCAAATCCGAAGAAGCTGTTTCGGGCATTTACTGGCTTGAACGATTCTTGGACGTCACAACGGACTACGTTTCCCGGACAACTTGCACATTTCTTAATGATAAGATGGATCGATACACCAAAGCGGATGGAGCTCTGATTTTTGATTGAAGGGAAACCAATCCGTTTGGGTATCCATGAGTTTGCAATAGTGAAAGGATTAAAATGCTCGAAGAAGTCAGATCTGGATAATTCTGTGCGTGATAATCGGATAAGAGATAAATACTTCAAAGGACTCACGCACCTCATGTTTAAAGACGTCAAGAAAAAGTGGATAGTATTGACCAATAAAGAGGATAACAATGAGGCACAATTGTTTGAGGACAGGGCTCAGACGAAGAAGAGAAAGGGGACGAAGAAGAAAAAGGGGACGAAGAAGAAAAAGGGGACGAAGTCTGATGCGACTGCCGAGCGGCAATTGTCTGAGGACAGAGTCAAGCTATCAATGTTATACCTGCTAGAGGGTGTGATCCTAACAGGTGATTCAAAGAAAAAACCGATAGTCATCCGCCCAAGTACATGGTATCCCAGCACCTCTGACATGATCGAATTGGGTATTCTGATAATGATTTGCACACATACCAATATATTGGTTCAGATAAACTGTCCAATTGCACAGTTTAATCCTCTCAATCGGCTTCTTGTGTGCTAGTATTTTCCCTGCAACATCACCCCATGCGGGATTCCCTGAGTCCAACCAAATTGATGAATGGTATGTCTACTACACACGAACTCGACCATATTGCTAAAAAAGATTGGCCCATCGTACGTCCATAGCAAACGATCATGATCGAGAATACGACTCATCTCCCCGTCTGTATATGGGATGGAATGAAACTGCAAACCAAACCAATATAAAAATTAAAATTATACGTATAATTAATAATAATAACTTAATGAACATGAATAATAAAATTAAGATTACACCTGATAAGTCCCAACGACATCAAATGACATCCGAAGCAATCAAACTCGGTGTGCTCCTGCGTTTCGATTGTTCATCTATGTCAAAAATCTATTCCCGAATATATCAAGAATGTTTGCACATCTCCGCTGTATGTGAGACGGAATGACCCTACCAGGGGTCGGCTCAATGGTCCAAAAGCGTGAATAAGCCCATAAACCAAACCAAACCAAACATACCTAGTAAATTCCGCCCTTAGGCAGGGTCTGGGGAGGGTAAAATGTACGCAATCATATCCCTACCCCTCAACAGGATGAGGAGATTGTTTCCGTGAAGACCCTCAGGTCGAAAAAAAAAATCATAATCCTAGTAATAATAGTAATAATTCTAATAATAGTGGTAATAATAGTAATTATTATTATTATAACAATAATAAAAGACATAAGCGAATATAGCAGAAATAAACTACTTACCTCAACCGTATACTACATATATCCGAAATAAAATAAATGCCTACACAAATAAGGAACCAATTAAAATGATAAAAAGATAAAATACAATTAGGGACAAATATCCACTAGTATAATCCGCTAATTTCTATCAGCCTAGAGGTCCATATACAAATAATTACTCTATATAGTCCTATATATCTTTAACCGTAATATGACGTCTCTAACTCGTCCTATCAGATGTCATGTCCTCGGAGAGGTTTAATCCTACTAAATCTAACCGGATCTGCTCATCTCATGTTCTCTTAGGTCTTCCCCGCCCTCGGCGCCCTTCGACTTGTAATCCCTCGACTCTCCTGACTGGCTCGCCCACACTCTTTCTGCGTACATGTCCAAACCATCGTAATCTACCCTCCCTCAGTTTGGCACTTATAGATGCGCACCTAGTGTGTCTCTAAAGATCCCATTTGGAATCTTGTCTAATCTCGTGCGACCACACATCCACCTTAGCATCTGCATCTCCGCCACTTCAAATTTCTGTTCATGCGATAATCTCATAGTCCAACACTCTGACCCGTAGAGCATTGCTGGTCTTATGACTGTTCTATAGTCTTTTAGTCCCATTAATATGTTTTCCATCGTTGCCAAACTTCGGATGAACACAATGACATAAATTACAAGAATACACACAAATATAAGAATATTTAGGTATATAGGATTCTCTGATATTTAGGTATTTAGGATTCCCTGATACGATGAAAAAATTCTTCGGAGTGGCGCAGCGGAAGCGTGGTGGGCTTTTCTAACATGGTATCAGAGCAGGAACGATCCTGCATTTGTACGGTGTAGGTGTTCAAGTCCGACTAATGAGATTTAAATAGGAATGTGGGTTAAAATCAAATCATCTTGGGCCTAACATTTTAATGGTGACACCCACATTCCTACCAACTTAACTCCACACGCACACCTCCATACACGAGCCCCAGTTGTCACAGGGCTCAATTTATTCAAAGCTCGTTGACCCGAGTGAATGATGATATCTTACCATTTTACAGTTATCCCTGTCGGATGTACTGTGCTGACATGGAATTCTGTAAGTAGTTGTGCCTTGATTTTCTTTATTTTATCATCATTTGTGGTTTGCAGTAATATAAGACTGTTACATGTCTGCTCTTCAATTTGGCCAGCATACAAAATTGCCTAATCAGTTATCCTAAATGAATACAAAATTTCTCCTTATCAGTTAATTTGGTATGACAAATTGCCTAATTAATCGATTATTTTCTCAGTTAATTTGGTTTATGTTGGTTGAATGTTGCTTTTTATTTCAACCGAATTGTGGTTTTTTTCTCAATTATGGATCAGGAGGACAAAGCTCCGTTACATAATGAATCCTATATTTCTCAAGTTCGTGGTTCGTTGATACCTCGTAAAGGACAAATCTTTATGAGTATAGATGAGGCGAAGACATTTTACAACGACTACGCTAGGGATGCTGGTTTTGGTATAAGAATAAAAGATTCCAAAACAAAGGATGGTGTACTAACCTGGAGAGAGTATGTTTGTAGTAAAGAAGGGGTGAAGAATGTACCAGAATTGTTGAATAGACAACG
>JAOYMZ010029154.1:0-16942 GCA_025802335.1 Pinguicula primuliflora | reverse complement strand
AGCTCAGAAATGAACCCGGAAATCAACAACTTGGTTTTCTGGATTCTCTGGTAGAATGTAGAATGCTACGGAATCTTATAGTCCTTAACAATCCACTTGGTGGATCTCTTCCGGGTTCTATCCAGAATTTGTCAACCACAATAGAAAGGTTTTACATGGATAACAGCCAGATTTCTGGGCATATTCCACCAGGAATTGGGAATTTGAGCAGCCTGATATCACTCAGGTTGAATGGAAATTCCCTTTCTGGTACTATACCCATTGAGATGGGGAAACTTCACAACCTTCAGATATTGTATCTGTATGGCAACAGATTGCAGGAGGGAATACCGGCTGAACTATGCAACTTAGTGAATCTAGGAGAGATGTCCATTTCCCGGAATAATCTATCTGGAACCATACCAAGTTGCTTACGAGATTTTACAAGGCTGCAGGTACTATATTTGGCACAGAATAGATTGGCTTCTCTGCCAATAGGATTGTGGGGGATTGAAAATCTTTTGCACCTAGATCTGAGTGGCAACCAAATTCGAGGAGAACTTCATTCGGATATCAGAAAGTCCAACGCAATTGTTACCATCGACCTTTCAAGCAACCTATTCTCAGGTTCTATTCCAGATTCCTTGGGAGAACTCAAAGCACTCACACTTCTTAATCTGTCAAGAAATATGCTGGATGGATCAATTCCAAATTCATTTGGCAATTTATTAAGCTTGGAAGATTTGGATTTATCTCACAATAATCTATCAGGGAGCATACCAGCTTCCCTTGAGATATTATCGTACCTCAGAGAAGTCAACTTTTCCTACAACCAGCTACAAGGCCAAATACCTCAAGATGGCATTTTTCTCAACTCCTCACGTGAATCTTTTGATGGGAACAGAGGCTTATGTGGCATGCCATCACTAGGATTCCCACGATGCCATGCTAGTAGAACCGGACAATGGGCGCCGGGGTCTAAGAACTTCATGTTGAGCATTATGATTCCGGTAGTTACTTCAGTTACATTGGTAATTGTCTTGTTATCCATTTGGGTATTAAAAAGAAGAAGAGCGGTGCAACATGAAGCTGCAGAATTAGTTGATGTCAATGGGCCAAAGAAAATACCTTATCACCAGATTATTCGGGGGACCAACCACTTCAACGAAACCAATTTACTGGGAGTGGGAAGCACTGGTTCTGTATTCAAGGCCATTTTACCAGATGATGAAGTAGTGGCCGTCAAGGTCCTCAACTTGGATGTTGGTAATGAAGGCAAGAAAAGATTCGATGCAGAATGTGAGGTGTTGAAGCAGATAAGGCATAGGAATCTTGTTCAAATCATAACAACATGCTCCAATGAGAATCTGAAAGCCATCATTCTTCCATACATGCCAAATGGAAATCTTGAGACCTGGCTACATGAGCATGGTCATTTCTTGAATTTCCAACAAAGAATCCAGGTTATGCTCGATGTTGCAATGGCGGTTGAGTATCTTCACAATGGGAATGACTTTCCAGTTGTTCACTGTGATCTTAAGCCTTCCAATGTTCTCCTCGATGCTGATATGGTTGCTCATGTGAGCGATTTTGGTATCTCGAAGATAGTAGGCAGGGGAAGAACGAGTGTGCAAACAAAAACACTTGGAACAATTGGCTACATTGCACCAGGTATCTTCACAATCCCTTTTACATAAGTAGGGAAAACATACGATGCCGAACATTAGGGGACGAATAAATGAGTTATGTGACGAATTCTAATCATGACCGTCGAGATTGTGATCAAACAATCATAATTAAAATTCGACACATAACTCATTTATTCGGTACGTGAAGATTTTTCTTCATAAGTATATCAAGATCTTCACAAGGTTTCGATTATTTATTACATTGTTATTTTGTTTAGAATATGGATCCGAGGGTATTGCGTCTGTAGCTGGTGATGTCTACAGTTACGGTATTATGCTGATGGAAGTACTCACGAGACGTAGACCGACTGATGAGTTATTCTGTAGTGATAATCTAAACCTTCGGCTAGGGGTGAGCAAAGCATATCCCAAGTCTTTGAACCAAGTTGTGGACAATAATCTGTTTGAAGATCAAGAACATGGTTTGATTCAATATCACACCCTCCTACTTTCTCTCATAGAATTATCTCTCCACTGCTCTCACGAAATACCAGATGAGAGGATCAACATGAAGGATGTTGTGGTCAGGCTTACAAAGATCAAAGAAAGCATTGCTTATGTAAAAGAGCACACATTTTGATTGAAAGACTCTGCGTGAGATGTCATTTGATATCACATTTTTAATATTCGTAATCATGTTTACCTCAAGATTGATTTGGAGGATTACCCAGGTCACCTTATGAAGCCGGGATGATGAACCTTTGATAATGTGATATATCCCTTTACCACACCAAATTCGTGTGATTGGGTTAGATAAAATTTTGACAAGTGTGGTCAGTGGCGAAGTCAGGTTTCGCGGCGGAGGGGCACGTTCTACAATTTTATTTTATATAATTTATTAATAAATTTAATATTTAAATAATATAAATAAAAAATAATATGCAAAATAATTAAAATGAGATTTTACTGCATAAAAAAACATTGTTGACAAGAAGCACAATCAGCACGAAGAGAAGAAAAAACACCATCGGAAGATAAAGGCCGAAAAAACAAGTCTGTTACAAAGGGAAAATAGCGCACTGAGATCTCCAAACATATGTAAAACCATCACTTTCTATACCAAACTATGTGCACCTTTCGAGTGAGATATTCCCAAGGAAATGCAGGTAGATGGTATATAGACTTTGTAGTTTTTTAGTACCAATTTTAGTTACTATTAAACCCCTACCCCAAGAAAGAAATATCGGCATATAAAGCAGGATGTGAAGATTTTGCAAGAAGTGACCGGAAATCCTAATTTTGCAATCTGATTTGCAATGTCGAGACCTAGAAAGACTTTGACGTAATAGAAGAAAAGTTTATTTTGCTATTTTAATAATAATATAATATTTTTTATTTTTAAAAATTCAAAAAAGATTTTCATTTTTTTTTGGATTTTTTTCGGAGGGGGCATGTGCCCCCCTCGTCCCACATCCCTTCGCCCCTGAGTGTGGTAAAAGATCAAAACACCCATGATTTCAAGTTGTAAAAAAAATAAAAATAAAAATAAAAATAAAAAAATAGAAAAAAACCTAGGTGATGGAGACACGAGCAGATCGTGGCGCCGCTGTTGAATCCGGAGCAGGAATCTCCCGAATAATGAGGGAGGAGTAAATCTGAATGATAAGGGTAAGCAACCGCTTATTGAAGATGGGCAGAACGATGATGATGGAGAGTGGATTCAAGTTACCCACAGAAAACAGGCAATACAGCGTCTTGGCGAGATACCATCTTCACCTCGCATGGGAAATTGGCATGGCAATTTGAAATATAAGCAAATGCATGAGATGAGAATGAAAAAAATGAAAACGTCCCTATTCTTTGCAAAATTTCCCCCAAATTAGGATGCTCGGCATGGGGGTGGTATTTGGAGAATATGAGCTTGTGAAGGATGTATATATACCACCTAAAGTTGGAAGGGATGGCCGGAGCTTCGGATTTGTTCCATTTCAGCCTGTGGAATATTACGGACACAATCCCAGCAAATAAGCAGCCACCGAGTTTAGCTCCATCTGATAAGCCAACAGCAACAATCCTAGATGTGTGATTAAGGAAACGCAGTATGTTAGGAAAGTTTGACACAAATTAATTCCTTGATTCTTGATGTTGATTGTAACCGATACACTGTCATTGTACTATAAAACCACAGGCTGATTTGTTCATGGAACCACAACGATACAATCAAAACTTATTCACTGTTTCATGGTATCAGAGCTCTTATAGCCTCTGCCTTTTTTTTTCAAGATCCTCAAATGGCTTCCAATACTACTGCTGCTGCTCCAATGATCATCCATGGTTTAGTAACCGTGAAGCTCGCCAAAGGCAACTTTCTCCTATGGAAAACGCAGATTGTCCCATACCTGCGTGGCCAGAAACTATTTTGTTTCGTTGATGGCACAAATCCTGCTCCACCACAGATGATTCCCAACCCAGAAGCTACTTCTAACAATTCCAATCCAACTGAGATTGTCAACCCAGCCTACATTGAATGGTGTGACCGTGATCAAACAATTCTGAGCATCCCCACTTCCTCTCTGTCTGAAGGAATTTTGTCTCATGCCGTTGGCCGAACAACACCTGCTGAGGTCTGGTCTGCATTAGAGCGCACCTTTTCTGCTCATTCCACTGCAAGACTCGCACAAATTCGCAGAACACTCTCTACACTAAAAAAAGGCGGCCTGTCAGAATGCCAAGCTACTTGCAGACACTATGGCAGCCATTGGGCATCTCCTCCTGGCAAATGCGTTTCAATCATACATCCTCGGAGGTCTCGACACCACGTATGATGCTTTGGTGACATCCATTTCCACCAGATCAGACCCTATGACCTCCGATGAACTCTTCAGTCATCTATTGAATTTCGGGTCCAGGTTAGACCACCAAAACTCTATTCATGACACTAATGTTGGCTCTGTCAACATGGCATCACGATAGGATAACACGCGTGGACGCAACAACCTATAACACTTGTGGCAGGGGCAACAATCAGTGCCATTTTCGGGGCCGAGGAGGCCGTGGTGGTCGACACCAGAACACTTCATCTAACATCCCTCGTCCTACTTGCCAGATTTGTGGATGCATTGGGCACACAACAGCTCAATGTTACTATCGTTGTGATCAGGCCTATCAGCCAGCACAAAACTCACCTTCTGCTAATGTTGTTGGCGGTAACAATCATTGGATCCAAACTGGTATACGGGTTCAGATGCAACCAATCATGTAACCAGTGATCTGCAGAATCTAAATCTGCAATCTGAAGTCTATGCTGGAAATGACTCCATTCAAATAGGAGATGGCTCAGGTTTGCAAATTCAGAACATTGGAACAGCAGCTCTCTCTACTGATAAACGAGAATTTTGGTTATCTAATGTCTTACATGTTTCTCAAATGCATAAAAATCTTATCTCTCCTAGCAAGTTCACTGCTGAGAACAATGTCTTCATTGAATTTGACTCTTCTTTCTTTGTTGTAAAGGACGAGGTGACAGGGAAGGAGCTACTGCAAGGAACACTTAATGATGGTCTCTATCACTTTCCAAACTCAGCCAAATCTCCAAAAGCTCTCCTTCATCGGCGTGTTCCTCATGAACTTTGGCATCAGCGGTTGGGACATCCTGCTTACTCCACAGATTCTTGTCTAGTGTTTGAATTTTTTTTACCATGTTTGTCTAATAAAGATCCTCCTGTTTGTTCAGCTTGCCAACAAGGGAAAAATCATCGTCTACCATTTTTTGATTCCAAATCTGTATCACCCCTTTAGATCTCATATTCTCCGAGCTTTGGGGCCCTGTTCCCCTCTTATCATCTAATGGACATCGCTATTACATTGCTTTTGTTGATCATTTCAGCAGATACACCTGGATTTATCCCATTCCAACAAAATCAGATACATATCAGGTCTTTATCAAATTCCAAAGACTTGTTGAAAGATAATTTAATCGCAAAATCAAAGCTGTTCAGACAGATTGGGGTTGGGGGGAGGGAGGGAGAATTCCACATTCTACACACATTCTTTGTAAATCTTGGCATTCATCATCGAGTCACATGTCCTCATACTTCAGCCTTGAATGGCACAGTTGAGCAAAAACACCGTCAAATTGTAGAAATGGTTTTGTCCTTAACCTCTCATTCTTCTATACCTTCACAATACTGGGATGATGCATTCTTACATGCTACATACGAAATTAAACGTCTACCTACCAACCCTCTCAACATGTCTCATTTTGAAAAATTATATGGCCAGAAACCAGATTTAATCTCCCTCAAAACCTTCGCGTGTGCATGTTTTCCTTTCCTCCGTCCCTTCAACAAGCACAAACTGGACTACCGCTCCAAAATGTGTGTTTTCCTTGGCTATAGTCAACTGCATAGAGGATTCAAGTGCCTTGCCACTGGCAAAATATTCTTGTCCAGACATGTTATATTTGATGAATCTCACTTCCCCTTCAGCTCTGCAAAATCTACTTCTTCCTCACAATGTTTGTTACATTCCACTGTTACATTGCCTTACATATCAGGTCCATCTCTACAAAGCACTCCGCAGCCTCCAATTCAACCACTTGATTTTGTGCCTGACACTAATGGACAATATTTTATGTTAGCCCAAGATAACCCTGACTCTACCTTCCAGCCTGAATCCCCTACCTTGTCCACCGCAATCCCGCAGCCTCATGACCCTTCATCAGATACTTCTGCATCCCCTCTGGCCATAGTGTTCCCGCAGCATCTCTGGCACCAGTTTTACCTTCTCCTCCACAACAAATGGTCACTCGAGCAAGGAATAACATTCACCGCCCAAAGATCTTCAATGATGGCACTGTGAGGTATCAATTTCGAAAGCTTTATTACTCACCTCCTCTGTACCAAATTCACCTTCTTGTTATACAGAAGCTTCAAAATATGGAGAATGGCGCTCTACGATGGACGATGAGTTTGCTGCCCTTCTGCGTAATGGAACATGGTCCTTAGTTCCACCAAAACCTGTCATTATATGAATCGAATGGAGATATTGATCGTTATAAAGCATGCTTGGTCGCAAAGGCCTTTACTCAGCGTGAAGGTGTGGATTTTGTTGAAACCTTCAGTCCTTTTGTCAAACAAACAACCGTGCACCTCGTACTCAGCCTGGTAATTATTCATGGGTGGCCAATTTGCCAGATTGACATTCAAAATGCTTTTCTCCATAGCACCCTGACGGAAGAGGTATTTTTGGCTCAATCCCAAGGCTACATTCACCCTCAATTTCCACCTCATGTCTGCAGATTACATAAAGCACTATATGGTTTGAAACAAGCACCACAGGCTTGGTTCTTTATCCTCTGCAATCAGCTAATCTCCATGGGTTTCGTTATGTCTACAGCAGGTACCTCATTGTTCATCTATTACCAGAATTCTATCATTATATATGTTCTCATCTACATAGACAACATCATCGTCACAGGTTCGACTGCAGCTGCCATCCACGATATTGTTTCTACTCTAGCTCAAGCCTTTGCTGTAAAAGACTTGGGTGATTTACACTACTTCTTAGGTGTTGAAGTGACAAGAAGTCATATTGGTCTATTCCTTTCTCAGCAAAAATACATTCTAGATCTCTTGTGCATGACCAACAACCTTGAGGCAAAACTAGTAACATCGCCCATGAGTAGATCTCCTCCCCTATCGGCAACTGGTGGCTCTCCACATACTAATCAAACACAATACCATAGCATTGTAGGAGCTCTGCAATATCTCACATTCACTCGACCTGATATCTGTTTGCAGTCAACCGAGTATGTCGGTATATGCAGCAACCAACTAATCTTCATTGGTCTACCGTGAAGCCAATTCTACGATACCTCAAGCACACAATCAACTTTGGCCTACTACTTAAACCTGTCTGGATTTCTCAATTGTCCATCTATTTTGATGTTGACTGGGCCGAATGCCCTGATGACAGATTCGAGGCACTTGAGGCCAATTGTCCATCTATTTCGATGCTGATTGGGCCGGATGCCCTTCAAACGTACTCCAATTTCTCTCAATTCGAGGCACTTGAGGCCAAAGAGAGAATTTTCATTGTCATTGACCTCAAATGTTATGTCTTTAATCCATTATTATCCCACCAATAAACTATTGATAAACAAGAGACATATTAATCTAACAAACAAATATAAATTTATAGTGAATAAATCAATAATTACCTGCATCATAAGACTCTGATTCAAGACTTGCCAATGCAATTGATGTACCAAACTTGCCCTGTTTCATTTTATATATCTTCATCTCTTCATTCACTATCTTATTTTGCAAACCAACATCTCCGGGGAAAAAATGATAACTGTCTCATGTCTAACTTTGCCTTCTCAAGTTCTCTATACACAAACTTCATGGCCGGTTTAATATCACCGTCAACAAGCCAAACCACCTTAACAAGAGGTGCAAACACCTTCAAGCACTTTCTTACCACTTTCCAAAAAACAGTACTAAGGACAATCTAGCGTGATTTCTTACCCATATAATTACTAGACCATTTGGAAAGATCTCACTCAGAACTAGAAAACATCGTGCATGAAGCATCCTTCTTCTCCATTAACTTTGCAAATTCAGAAAATTTGTGGCAAATCTAGTGACTCAAGGTCTAACAATATCCCTCTTAACAGTAAACTCTCATCATTGCTAATGTGTCATGGTGAGTATAAATACATATAGTAAGAGATTTAGCCTAGTCAATTATGTTTTTAAACCTGACTTCCTTTCCAGTGCCTCCAAGCATGAGATCGATGGTATGAGTTGCACATGGAGTCCAAAACATTTGGGGTACTTTTTGAAGCTACAAAGTCTTAGCAACCATATTGTTCGAAGCATTATCAGAGACTACCCGAATGATCTTATCTGGCCTGATCAGGTCAATACACTGATCAACATGCCTGGAAAAAGTTTAAAAATAAGATAATCAATATGTTAATCTTAATTCGTACTGTAATCCTTCAAAAATATTCAACTTACTCGAAAATATATTGACCGGTCATGAGAGAGTAACCCTTACGATCCCATTCTTCTTCTTACTTCTTCAGCAATTCTTTGGTCATGTCCACTGATTTCTTTAACAAAGACTCTCTCAATAATCATTGGCTTTGTGGACGATAACCGGGTCAAACTGTCCAACAGCTTCCACGAATGCTATGAAATCATCATTATCCACACCGTTAAATGGGATCGCATGTGAATATATCTAGTGAGCTGCCCGCATATGTACCTTCTCTATTTTCTCCTTAAACAATTGGTCATTCACATTTTGTTGCCTTAAGATCATGGTCGAAGGACCACCACTAACTACAATAGTAAATCTATATATAGGACCTAGATCACATGGCCTCTTTCCTTGTCCCAATATCTCACAATCGTCATGCTCTTCAATTTCATCATACAGATCTTCAATTCTTACTTTTTCTCTAACCTCTTCTTCACGTAATACCTTTTTTTGTCTCATCAAGGGCATCCTTACATACTTTTTATCTTCTTCACTTGCCTTTGGGCATTTGGCTACATCCTCAATAATGGAGGGGGCGCAAGACATATACAGACTTGCAAAGATGAGAGAGCGTAAGAGTAGAGATATTAATATTATTAAATTTATTAAGAATGAGGAAGGAAAAACCCTATTCTCGGAGGGGGATATAAGAGAGAGGTGAGAACTGTGGACATAGTAACTGTGGAGGAGAGGGGGAGGTGCACCGACACATCAATCAGGGATTTGTTAGACAGATATCGACAGATGAGGTGAAGGGAGCCCTTAGTAAGATGGGAGGTGCGAAAGCAGTAGGGACGGACAACATACCGATTGAAGTATGGAAGTGTTTAGGAGACCTAGGAGTTAAGTGGCTAACGTCTCTTTTTAACATTATCCTGACAACTGGAAAGATGCCAGAGGAGTGGCGAAATAACATAGTAATTCCACTCTATAAGAATAAAGGTGATGTGCAACAATGTGGCAATTATAGGGGTATTAAACTCCTAAGACACACTATGAAATTGTGTGAACGAGTTATTGAACTTAGACTACGGGGTGAAGTGCGTGTGAAAGATAACCAATTTATCTTCATGCTAGGGAGGTCGACGATGGAAGCAATCCATCTTCTCAGATGGCTAATGGAGAAATATTGAGCACGTAAACGGAATCTCCATATGATACTATACCATGTGAGGTGATTTGGGAATGTTTAGAGACCAAGAAGGTCTCATGGATGTATGTGAGGGCAATACAAGATCTGTATGAGGGTGCATAGACTAGTGTGCGAACCCCGGTGGGAGAAATAAAATATTTTTCGGGGATGTAGGATTGCATCAAGGATCATCACTAAGTCTGTTTCTTTTCACATTAATTATGGATGTCCTCTCTCAAGATCTACAGGAGGAAGTACCATGGCGTATGTTGTATACAGACGATATTGTCTTAGTGGCTGAGACGAAGGAGGAGGTCAATGCTATGTTGGAGCGTTGGATAGGGACATTGGAGGCTAAGGGCCTCCGATTGAGCCACTCGAAGACGAAGTATATGACATGTAATTTTGTCAATGAAATGGAGGAGAGTAGAATGGAAGTTATGACTGCTGACGAGACCCTCCAACAGAAAGATAGTTTCAAATATCTAGGATCCATCATACATAAGGATGGAGGTGTGAAAGGTGATGTTATCCATTGCCTAAAGGTTGGATGGATGGATGAAATGGCGGTTGGCTACGGCAGTGTTATGCGATAAAAAGTCTCACTCAAGTTAAAGGGTAAATTTTATAGAACGGTTATACGACCGACGATACTATACAGGTCAGAGTGTTGGGCTATGAGTCTTTCACATGTGCGGGAGTTTGAAGCGGTAGAGATGCGTATGCTAAGGTGGATGTGTGGTCGCACGAGATTAGACAAGATTCCAAATGAGGTATATAGAGATATACTAGGTGTTGCATCTATAAGTGCCAACCGACGGGAGGGAAGGTTGCGGTGGTTTGGACATTTACGCAAAAGAAATTTGGATGATCCAGTCATTAGAGTCGAAGGATTACAAGTTGAAGCACGACGAGGATGGGGAAGACCTAAGAGGACATGCGATGAGCAAATTTGATTAGATTTAGTAGGATTAAACCTCTCTGAGGACATGTCCTCTGATTGGACGAGTTGGAGACGTCATATTATGATTAAGGATATTCTATGACTATTCGGGTAGTATCTGCTTATTTGACCTCTAGTGTTGTAGGACGAGTTGGTAGCTTTATTTTTATTTTATTTTAATTTATCCTATTTATTTATTTATCTTTCTATTTATTTTTTTTATGTATTTGATTTTATTTTTCTATTATTATTATTATTATTTTCTCGAGCTGGGGGTCTCCACGGAAATAATCTCCCCATCCTGTTGAGGGGTGAGGGTATGATTGCGTACATCTTACCCTCCCCAGACACTGCCTAAAAGCGGGATTTATTGGGTATATTTGGTTTGGTTTGGTTTGGCTCTCCAGATGAAAGAACTGGCTTATTAGATCCCTCAAGAAGGGAAATGCTTGAATTTAACAGGTTTATCTCATCAAACAACCTGCTAGGCCTACCATTATTGAGGAGAAAATATACTTGTTACAATGGAAGAGGTACGAGTTGCAACAGATTAGACAGGATGCTAATCACTGAACCCTGGTTGGCTAGTTGGCCAACTCTAGCTCAATATGGATTGCAAAGAGGATTATCTGACCATTGCCCCATGGTTCTGAAAACAGAAGTCACAAATTGGGGTCCAAAGCTATTCGAGAACTTAAACAGCTAGTCCGAAGTTGATGGATTTCATGAGATGATAGAAAGGGAATGGAAATCTTACCACATGGCAGGCAGAAAGGGATATATCCTAAATAAAAGTTTACTAGATTGAGAGTATTTCTAGCAAGATGGAACAAATCTGTGTATGGCAGGATTGATGAGCAAGAGAGCTCCCTAAAAGAAGGATAAACAGACTGGACAAGAAGGTGGAGTATCAGCCTCTAACAACACTAGAGAGGAAAGAAAGACAGGAAGCAAGACACCTAATGCAGCAGGCCAAGGAGAAAAAAGAATAATTGGCATACCAGAAATCAAGATCTCAATGGATCCGAGAAGGGGATGGAAACATTAGGCACTTCCAGTCAAAGATGCAGAAAACAGAAGCAAAAACAGCATCCGAGGATTGATCATATATAGAAACTGGAATGAAGAGGTGGTCGTGGTAAAGGTGGAGATGAGGAACTTCTTTTCTAAGATATATAAGGAAACTGATCAGAATTGACCTACTATGCAAATCACTCCCCCACAGCTAGTCTCAAACGAAGAAAATTGACTGCGCACACAGCTCACTTCTCTGATGAGGAGATAAAGAATGCAGCATGGGCATGTTCCCCCTCAAAGAGTCCCGGGATTGATGGATTCAACTTCTTCTTTATACAGAACCACTACGAGGTCGTAAAAGAAACATTCTCTAACTTCATCAGACAGTTTCATGTGGATGGAAGGATAAATTATGAACTTGCTCACTTCTGGCTCAGAAAGTAGCAAACCCTGCAACCCTGGACCAATACAAGCCGATATCACTAATGCCCAGTGGGTACAAGATCTTAGCTAAACTCCTAGCAGCCATATTAAGTCGAGTACTGGTTCAGTGATCTCAGATACGCAATTAAGTTTTGTCAAAGAACGGCAGATTCTAGATGGGATGCTAATTGGAAATGAGATAGTCCATAGTTACAAAAGAAACAGAAGGCCCCTGATTCTATTCAAGCTGGATATTACGAAAGCTTTTGATTACGTGAGCTGGAAATTCCTCAAACATATGCTAAGAAAACTGGGCTTTCTGCTAAATGGATAAATTGCATGGAATCTTGTACCTCATCAGCATGTGCATCAGTCAAAATAAATGGAAGCAAGACTGATTTTTCTCACTACAACGTGGTCTTCGCCAAGGCGATCCATTGTCACCACTCATATTTTTGGTAGTAGCAGAGGTTCTGAGTTTACTATTGAAGGAAGCAACATCACAAGGCATCTTAACAGGAGCGAAGATATCAGATATCGAGCTTACACACCTTCAGTTTGCAGACGATACACTTCTTCTCATGAAAGTGAAGCTGGAAAATGTAAAAGCTATGAAGGGTCTTCTCCGGATTTTTGAACTGACGCCCGGTCTGTCAATCAACTTCAGTAAGAGCACTATGTATGGACTAAACATTAGAGATGATCTGTTGGACACAACAACAGAAATTTTGAGTTGCAACAAGGGTACATTGCCCTTCCTATACCTCGGTCTGTCTATTGGAGACAAGCCACATAGGGCAAGAATGTGGGAAACCATCTACTCAGACATGGTAAAGAGGCTGAATACTTGTGAGAACATACTGCTATCATTAGCGGGATGTGCCACAATGGTCAAATCAGTGCTAACAAGCCTCACAATCTACCACCTCTCGATGTTCAAAGCACCTAAGATAGTGTTCAAGAAAATGACTCAAACCATCACTACATTTATGTGGCAGCAAAGAGCAGATAAACCACGCCCTATCCACTCGATTAGTTGGGAACAACTATGTATGAGTAAAGAAGAGGGTGGACTTGGACTTAAAGATCTAGAGTGCATGAACGAGGTACTGCTAGCTAAGTGGTCATGGAAGCTAAAAAACGAACCTACCAGTCTATGGACAACGGTGATTAACTGCAAATACATGAATGCGGAAGATGAAATGGTAGCACCTGAACTGATCACACTACGAGACGGAGTCTCGCAAACATGGCAGGACATTTGGATGGTGTCCAAAGAGGCAGAATGGTTTCATGACAATATGAGAGTGACTTTGAAAGATGGCAGCAAGGCAAAATTCTGGAAAACAGATTGGTTGGGAGAAGGCTGCCTAGCCCTTTGATTTCAGGACTTGTTTAAGCTAACAACTGATACAAATTGTTCAATACATGCTGTTTTGCAGGCAACAGAGGAAGGAGAGCAATGGCAATGGCACATGGAGTTCAGAAGGCAGCTGCGAACCTGGGAAGTTCAAAGCTTAGAGCAGCTGCTACACTTGTTGCAGGAGGCACCTATACTAACAGAAGGAACCGACTGCTGGACATGGAGTAAAGAGGCAACCGGAACTTATTCAGTCTCAACGGCTTACTGGTGCTCACTGAGCAAGAAGACACTCCAAAATCCATCACCGTTAACAGATCCGCAAGTGAGCCAGTTGTGGTTATCGCTGGCGCCAATGCATGTCCAATTCATGTCCTGGCGAACAATGAGACACAGGTTGCCAACAGTCGACAACCTGACTACAAGGGGCATCACAATACCAGAGCAAGAACAACAATGCATTTGGTGTTGTGCAGTGAAAGAAACTCTGCAACACCTATTAATAAATTGCCAGCATGCTAAAGATCAATGGCAAGAGGTCTACACCTGGTTTGGGATCCGGCAGAACAACAAGAACACTATTCCAATGCATTTCTCCAAACACATGAGCAACTTTGGGTCCTCCAAGGCTACGAAAATCGGAAAAGCATTATGGCAAGTAACCATTTTGTGCTTATGGCGAGAAAGGAACGAAGTGCGCTTTGATAATGAACTTGAACCGGAAGAGGTAACTGAGATCATCACCCAAGTAAAGGTACGCCTACTTCACTGGTTGAAAACCAAAAAACTAAACGTGTTGTCTTTTACTTATAGAGATTGGGACTCAAATCCGACGCATTGTATAGAAGTAAATGTAGTCTATTGATCATTTTCTGATTTAGCGTTTATCTTAGGCGTATGAAAGCATTTTATGCTTCATACAGGTTTTTGTAAACTCGTAAATACTAATGAAATCTCTTTCGTACAAAAAACAGTTCTTTCTAAGAACCTTGAACATGAAATTTTGAATACATCTTTATTCTAAATACTCAACATACACCCTAAACTTCCAACGAAATCTTTAGTGAATCGGTCATAATATACAGATGATCAAATCTCGGGTAGGATTTACCCGACCTGACCCTAAGGTCAAACATCAAACTTGTGATCTTTACCCGACGAGCTAAAGGATTTATTGCTAGACCCGTGACCCTACATCCGACTCTTTTGAATGTCGGAATAGAGCAAGTTAGAATGGATTAATTTCTTTGGTCCCATATTTATTTCGTAGAAATTTATATCTATAAATATAAGATTGAAATTAATTTTAAATTAAAAACATAACATTAGATTATAATAATATAAATTACAAAACATGCACAAAAAATAATAATTGATAAATATCTTTTATTTGGCTCATTATTTAAATCTTGAACTTAGAAACTTAAGTTGACTCAATTGAAAAGGTATTAATTTCAAATAAATAGTGCCGAGTTTTTTTAGCTTAAAGAGTATCAGAGAAATTTAAAAATATTTTGTGAAAAAATAAGAATGAGAAGTTACATATATAACATACCCAAATAAGAAAGTGTACGTCATATACAATATTTATAATTTAGGTTAAAAAATTGAATATTAGTTCATTTAAATGATTTGAAATTAAAATTACTTCATTTAATTAATTTAGTATAAAGAATTAATTAATTAATTAATCCAAAGGTTAACATTAAAGGGTAGTTCAAGAACATGTACCAACAAAAACTAATTTAAAATATAATTTATTAAGTTAAATCTGATATATCAATTAATGCGTTAAAATATAAAATAATTAATAAATAGGTACAGATAGTCTAGTTATTATTTAAAATTAAGTTAATTCTTGTAGATATAGTTCAAATCTTAATAGACATAATTTTTTTAAATTATGGATAGCCAAGTAGGATCCTGAATAGGTGTTGAAACCAGCGCTCGGATCCAAGCGCTGACCCTCAACCCGACCATCAGATCTATAAATAGAGTAAGATCTGAAATAGGGTCGGGTCGGGTCCGAGTATACCCAACCCGCGGGTCTGTGTGATCATCTCTAGGTCATAGCTTGTACTTTAGCTATAGCATCAGAGCATTTTTTTATAAGTATAGCATCAGAGCATTTTTTTATAAGTATAGCATCAGAGCATTTTTTTAGGTAGGTAAATAGGACAAATATGCTCTCATCTCCTCAGTATTCGAGAGTTTTTACACTTCCGACTAGTTTAGGGAGTCTGCATCCTACTCAAAGGCTACTATGAATTAGGCCTGGCCAAGCACTTTTGCTAGGGCTTGAACCCGAGACTTCTTAGTCAAAGTTCACCTAATTGCAACTAGACCAAATATAGAGCATTAAATTGATATATACAACTCCAAATTGTCCCACTCCAAACCTACTCCAGCCATATATCAATAGAGCATTGGATGGCAGATAGGTGTTATTTTTTTGATAGATAACGTCCTTGGAGAGATTTGAACCCGTGACCTGCGAGTGCATTTGTCACTCCCATAACCATTAGGACAATCCCTCGTTGGCAGATAGATGTTATTTTTAATTTTAACACCTAATCGGATCTAATCATATATTGAATAATATGGTGGCATGTGGCGGAATAGGTTTGTAGTGGACAAATTTTGAGTAGTCTATAATATTTTCCCATTTATTCACCCTCCACTCTGATTTCGTCTTCTCATTAAACAAAAATTCCATATTGTGATGTTCACCAAATCTTGATTCCGACGCCGTCCCAGATTGCAGATGCCCGGATCCTAGTTTTATTTTATTAATTTCTGCAATTTCGTTATAGACAAAATTTAGGGAATAATTGGACAACTAATCTCCGTGAAAATCTTATTTTGAAATGTAACCTCCTATTTTATTTTTGATTTACTTTTATTGTAAAAAAAATTAAAAGAAAAGGAAGAAAAAAAATAAAATACTAAACCGTCTTAATACATTCTAATTTAGTCAATCGCCGGAAAATATTTCAGTTTTCACTAACCCATCTCCGTTGAAAAAACTTCCAAATTGAACAAGACGTCTCGACTCAACTCGAATCTTCTTCAATATGGCGTAGGATAGAACCACGGATGTTGTTAGATGCCGAAATATGTCGAATCTCCAACCAACTGTCCAGCCAGAGTTGTTCAACTACACAACGCACGACTCCTGTCGTCAGGTAAAACATGACTGTCGATATCATGGACAGTTGCGATTAACCCGCTCTTGTATATGGGGCATGCACGATCTATGCAGGGGTTCCTATTGGACATTAGTGCAGGGTTTATCATGAACTTCGTTTGCAACAATCTTGGTGAGTTGGTGATATATTTTGTGAACTTCATTTGATATATTATGAACTTCATTTGATCTATTAAGAAATAGAAGATCTGATACTCAACAT
>JAOYMZ010029143.1:0-16942 GCA_025802335.1 Pinguicula primuliflora | reverse complement strand
GCATTTCTGATTTTTTAAGCTTTTTCATTGCATATACAGAACCTGTTGTTTTTTCCCTGCAGACTCTGACCTGTACACAGAAGAAACGAACAGCAGAAACCTTTCACTAAAATCCTGCATCTAGATGGTCATATAATCATTGGGTCGTGGTTCATAGAAACACGAGTCATCCTAAAGTTCCAAGAACACATACTTCACTTCAGAACTAACTAGTGCTTAAAGAAGATTATTCGGATTACTCATCTAATAATATGGATGCTATGGCAAAGGAACCGGCAAGTTCCATGCAATTTCTGTTCATTTGTAGTTTAAATAGAAATCCTAAGAGCCATTTATCATATGAGCTCTCTCTCTCGCAATGACTAAGGAGAGCAAAATGATTATGCCGTTCCATTTCACCGGTTGAATTAATGCTACAACCTGTAAAATAGAATGGGAAGAAGTAATTTGGATCCTAATTTTTATTATTCCTTAGCACCAAGATATAAACTTATATACTCTGAAGTTGCCAAAACACAACTTAATAATTATCAGCTTCAATTCCAGGTACTTACCAAAAAAAAATTCCACATACAACAAAAATTCTGTGCAAACATTTGTATGTAAGCTATGTAACAAAGATAGGTATATAATGTGTCGTGAAGGTACCTCACCAAAAGCACCCTTCCCAATCAGTGTCAATATCTCAAAATCATCAGCACCCATTTTGTGCCTTTGGAGTCGCATATATTCAGTTTCCTTCTTCTCTAACGACTTTATTAAGTTAGTTTGATCTTCCTCAGATACATCAGCATCAGCTAATTTTTTTTCCAGTGAACTTCGCCTGTTAACAAATAATGTGAAATAACAGTAAACAAATAGGAATTAGAACGAATCCTAGACAAATAAACGACATAATCTGACAAAGAAAACCCGGGAAGTTACTATATACGGTTCAAAACAACCGAGAAGGCCAAGTTACATTATCATTAAGTTTACCCTGATTTCCCTTTCAAATTCAATTCCAATTATGTTATACACTAAACCAGACCTCCTTAATCACGATTTGATATCAGCTGTCCCGACTTCAATATATATTCAACCATTATAGGCTCTTCTATAATTTTTGCATAGGGAAGAGGTGTTTCAAGACCTAAAAATTCAATAGAAGCTTACAGCAATGCCAAATTTCTTAATAGAAAATGGCATAAATATTCTTAAACAGAACCGGGCATATCTTAGCTTCTCCATGTACATGATTGTTTGACTGCCCCTATAATTAGGCTGCTCAAGTGAAAAATGTAGAGACAAAATTAAAAGACAATCATAAGGACCTTAAGTGTTTATTCACAAGGACAAATGCGATCGACCCCTTGTTACTCACCATAAAATTTATTAACCGAATGACTGCCTCTTATATCCAGATGAATACAAAGGGATCTATGTTTTTTATATGACGTTTCTGGTTACTAATGATATATCAATGATGAAATTATTTACTATTCCTTATAACAAATAACTTGTGAAACAAAAAATCTATAACAAGAATAAGCAAATAATAATTTCCCTGTGGGTGTGGAAAGGCTTAATTACTATTGCTGTCCAAATGACCATTTTAATTTTATTTATAATGTGGAAGGAAAATGCAATTAGTTTACCATACCGCTCTCTCCTTTCCTGAAGATTTTTCATCTGTTCCCTGTAGTGATTTTCAATGTACTGCTTTGCAGCAGCAACCCTCTGTTTTGTGATGTTTGAGGCTTCCTCATCTGAAAGAGGGGTTGGCTCTTCTTCTCTTCCGCTTCCCATCGAATCTATTTTTTTAGTCAATGACCTCAAGCGGTCTCTTGGTTGTAACTTGTGCAACCAACTCTTTGCTGAATCCATTAACTCTTTCCTCAGCGTAAGAGGCAATCCAGTGACAGTTTTGGAACGAAGTTTCCCATTATAAACTGGCGCTGTTCATCTCAGTGTGCAAAAACACAAAACCTACCAAGGCAATGGCAATCCTGGAATTAGCTTTTACTTACAAAGAAATTCTAAAACATCTAAACATAACAGTTAAACAACATCACAATAGCACAATAACTTTCTTGATTCAGCAAATAAAAATAATAACCCAAATGCTATCAGCAATACCTTGATTCATGGATTTGATAAATAAACTTGAAGAATTACGCATTCCCTGTAGACAAACCTATCAGAAGTTAAAAAAAAAAAAAAAACAATCAACTTCCCATCATTGAAATTTTTTTGGCTTAATGAATCATCAATCATCACCGAATGAAGGGCCAATAATTCTTTTCCAGCGGCAATCGTTTTCTCAACCGAAAGGAATTAAAAATCCAATTATCAGAAATGGGGCAGGGCAATAGGCTGAAAGATCGGCTTACCGCCAAATCCTAAAAGAACGGAGAGATACAACCGTGCACGCACGTCGAGACTACAAGTCCATTGAAGATGGACCGTATGAACTCATGATCCAATAGGTAGGAACGACCATAAATCCGCAATTTTCGCTCGTTTCGGAAGCCAATGCCACCTTCGCATGTTCCAACGCACACGGCACACATCTACCATGCATCAGGATTCATCAGTGATTTGCTAAAAAATTATGGATAACGGTGGGCACTCATTGGCGGATCTATATGGGGCTTGGGGGTGGCACCCCAGCGCCTCCAAAAAATTTCAATATATACCTACAATTTTTCATAATTATTTTTATTGAATTTATAATATTTTTTTGAGTCATACAAATTAATTATTTTCGAGGGATTAATTATTTTTACAATTTAATTTTTCATCTCCTTTCAACTTTTTCGAAAATATATATATTTGTGTATGAGTACTTATAAATTTAAAATAAAGATATGTATTTATTTATATTATGCTACTATCTTATATTTTTAATCTGATTATTCAAATAATGGATAATCGTTTTGTTGAATTAAAATCAGAGTTACTTATATGTATGAAGTGTGTTGATCCTAGTGATGTATTTTCCAATTTTTAAAGTTATCAATTATTTAATCTAGCTGAGTTTTATCCAGGTAATCAATGAACCTGGAACACTTTTCTTACATTTTGATAATGTTGATGACACGTGCTTTGAGAAACATGATTGGTTCAAATATATTGAATTTTTTGATACTGCTTTTAATTTTTCTTACTTTCTATTTTGCAAAGGTTTATGTCATAAGAATTGAGATATGTTTACACTATTTGTTTTTGGAAACAAAATAAAGTCTTATTGAAATTTCAGAAACATAAAAGAGAATTAAATAGTATACAAATAAGTGGTTCTCTTTTCTCAAGTATTGATAATGGAAATGATTGAGAGAGATATTTTTTAAGTATAGATAATAAAAATATTTGAAAAAATTTCAAAAAAAATGGCGAGTAGAAGATTTCAACTAATGCCGAGTAATTGCACAGAAAGCATTGTATATCGTGTATATGTAATAATTAAAATTATTTATATTTTTAAATATTTTTTACGTACTTTATTTTAATCTCATTTTTTGTAACTTGCAACTGAGCACCCCCCAGTATTGAGATTCTAGATCCGCTACTGTGGGCACTACACCCTATGTACTAACCAGTAGTTTTATGTCTGTTATTGATGTTAGGTACTACATGTTAATAAGGACTATTGATTCAGAATACTTAATGCTCGGAATTATTATTCCGTACCTAATATGATTAATCTGCTTGTAAAATTCTGAATTGGAAAATTAGACATATACTAACTAGCCCTATTCCCCATTTGACGTCATTGTTTATTTTTTAATCATTTTTTAGGTGTGATTGTGATTGTCTCCACATAGTGGCGAATCCATGAAATTTTTAAAGGGGACACGATGATGAATTTCGTAGTATTTAATGATACAAACATTTGATTCACAATAAAATATGAACACGTCTAGTAATTGATGAGCTCATTTTATATGCATTTTTTGGGTTTATTTCACTTGTTCTTTTCATTGATTTATCTGCCTAAACACCTATTTTGCACCTCACTTCGTGCTCAATTGCGTGAATGCAGGATCAGATATCAAAATCAGCAACCTGTTGAGAATGAATCACAGGTTTTATGATGGAATTCTGGCATTTCTATGCACATTCTGTGCAACTTAGAACAGCAGGAGTGCAAGACAAGAACCAAAGATCAACCTGGTGCAGTTCAGCCATCTTCCGAGCCTCTAAGCACCATGTATCATCAAGGCACAACCATAAATGATCTTAGCCCGGCCATATGAAGAAGCATTTGGACCAGAATATCATCAGCAAGATACAAGCTGGAGTGCAAAATACCAGATTTTACGCAGACTTGAAGAGTTGCTGTTCAAAGTGGTAAAAACGGACCTAGGCTGATTATATGTGCACATTCTGAAGGTTCAAGGCATATATCAACATGTGATACAACCTGGACTTGTACAAATGCCCCTGATCAAGCCACACAGTCAAGGAGGAGACCATTTGCCGAAAGGAGAAAGGGTCAAAAGTAGGTAAAACGATGTTTTACCATTTTTGGCAAAAACTGGAATTATACTACATTGTCCTTGCTCGTCGCATATCTCTCACTTGGCTTGAGGGGTAAATCTGAGATTTCTATATGAGCTAGGGCACACAATTACCTGCATTTGTTATGAAGGACTCACGGCCAGAATCAGTCAACACAAGGAGATATAACGGAATATCCTGATTGTGTTTGATATGTGCAGACAGTTACACATATATCCAGAGATGGCTGCATGACTTCCAAACGGCTGCATGGATAAATCTAAAATTTTGTCACAATATACCTCGGCCGTTTCCCTTCAAGTTATATTCAGGTTACATTATCATTTGAGCCCTCAAGGAGAACATTCTAGATACAATATCAACAAGCAGTGCACCTGCAGATGAGAAGACATTGTTGCCCCTCAATAATTCTACTGTTCATCACACATACGAGGGGCTGAGTTGTAAGCTCACAATTTCTAGGGCTTATACATTGGGATAGCTTCACTTTGAGGCAGGGGGACGAATTTTATCTCCACCAGAACACTCCCAGAAAAATCATCTTTCTTCGGAGAAGCAGAGGAGCCAGTTCCTGCACCAGTTGATATTCCGATGTTATGGGCTCCTTTTCTTTTTGTTTTTTGATTGCATTAGCTCATGCTTATAGCATGAGCTAAGTTTATTTAGATTTAAGGCTCAGTTGAGCCTAAACTTCATGTTTTAATTCAAATCTTCAGTCTAAATATCGAGCTATTTCATCCTTTACTATGTCTGTGTTGTGATTTATCAGTTTGTGATATTCTGATCAAGTATTATAAACTATATGCGTGGTTTGTGCATTAGCAGTGGAAGCACTTGTATGAATAGGACACCAAACACTCAAACTCCTTTGCTCTTGAGGGAGGACCCCTAGCTTTAGGTGTCATATTCAAACAAACTGTTCAATTGATCTTTTCTTCTCTTTCATGTATGGAGGTGAGGCTGTGAAGTCAAAATGCCTCCTATGAATGGTAGACTAACTGGTATACCTTGGAAGGGGCCAGTTATACTTGAGTTTGGTGGTAGATTGGATGAGAAATGCATGATAGATAGGTCTGAAGTTAAGATTGAAGCATGATAGTGTAGGTGATATACTGCAGCTTTGGATCATTCTCTCCAACCGATTCTTATCCTCGTTTCTGTTGTGATTCTGTTTAAGTTGTCTCATATGAATTGAACCTTACCCTCTTAGCTTTCCAATGAAATTGGTTTCATGCCATTTTGATTAGTTACACAGAAGTTGTGCACTCCTGAACTTTCTGCTAAAATTGTTAATTGAAAATGCACAGAACATGTTTAGACCTTGCTCCTCGTGGATCATGACCCTTGCTCATCTGCATTGTATTATAGTTTGACCGTGTACACTTTGCACGCCTGTGGAGATCCAACAAATTTCGTCTTCAGATTGACTATATTTTATGCAAAATTGATATATTAATAATTAAAAGCTTCATGCTCCGGTGGAGATCCAGCAAATTTATCCCTCATGATCTCTAAATCATAATTAAGAACAATTTAACTCGAAAAGAAAAATGTAGCAAAATTACCAATGACGAAGTCGTTGAAATTCAACCCGGAACATGATATTTTTAATTTATAAATTTTACATCAATAATTTAAATCCCAATGACTAGATGGAGCAATGCTATATCACACTCCAAAAAAAACATCACTTATACACAACCCACTCACATCACATTTATGTGGGTCCTACACACTGACACATGGGACCCACCCCATATAAGAGGGGATGGTGTATGAGTGGTGATTTTTGATGGTAGAATATAATATTTTCGGACGAATAATGCTACTTGTATCCTCCCTTTTAATCCTATTCATAAGATTGTGACGTTTTCCACATAATGGTATTTATAAATAGAGTCAAAAATAAGAATACATGTAAAATTTCTCTTTTCGGATTAAGATGCGATCAAAATTTATTGTGTCAAGTTTTTGGGTCAAAAAATAGCATTATTCTTGTGCAAACTCATGTCCAAAATTGTTAAGCACAATATTTTTCATAAATGTTATTTAAAAGATATCAAAAAAATGTTCTTTTCAAAAATAATTTATATCGACTGTTCTCAAACATCCAGCAATATATTTTTGAACATTTCCTTTCCACAACATTAGTACAACAGCACCAATTACAGGCACAGAGTTCTGACGCCAAGTCGTTAAAATGCTGCCCAGCCAACAGCAGAGGTCTTAGCTGAACTTGATTCCACTGTTGATGGAAGGTTATTCTGCTAAATTGTACCAAGGAAAGAGGAGGTAAACATGAGTGATGGATGCAGAGCAGAACAACAATTTGCAGAAAATTTAGAAACCAGCAATTATAAGCCAAAGAAGAGAACACAACTCTTGCACATGTACAACTTATAATTGAGAACACTAAGCTATGAACATATGCATTCACAACAAACAGATGCAACAAATACCTCAAGTTCAGATAGATCTGAAAGAGCAGCACTTGGTTGGCTTGGATTTTTGTTCGCTACGTTAGCAGTTTCATAGTTCGGAGAAGTAATTCTACCAGAAACGCTGTCATTCGGTGGTGGGGGAAGTGGAGTCCTAATTTTAACTGCTGCACCAGGTGGGGGTGCAAGACTGAGAGTTTTAGGTTTTACAATTCCAGTAACACCACCAGGTAATCCCGCAGAAGAAAGCATGCCTGATCCACCAGACGGCTTGTTTTTTACATTTATTCGAATCGTTTCTCCTTCCTGAAGACAAAAGGCATCCCAGTTGAGAGCTGCATAATGAATATCAATATGATGCAAATAACTTTTGGAAAATGTAAGACAGGCTCACGAAAAAACTTAAATCCATGAACGTTGAAGCAACAGAAAATTCTTCTCACAATCTGGTTCAGAAACTAAAACGCTCTTATAGGCATCATCTCAGGCCATAGGTCCATTGAACAGACTTTTAAAATATTGCAAGATACACTCTGATTCCTCTTAGCTACTTTTACATGCGTAAATTGTTACTTCAACCTATGCATTACTAATACTAATACTTCTGCAACAAGTTCGTCATCTGGGGAGTGAATAAAATCCAAATCACAACATAACAATCATAACAACATTGCTAGGTAAACATAAAACAAATGAACACATTAAATCCAGGGGCATGGAAATGTTATTAGAACTCAGGCATACCTACTCTTCCTAGAATGAACAACATTGCTGTATCTTGTAATTTTAAGAAAATTATCTTCTGGACTCACAGTTCTTACGTTTTCTCCAAAGCTAAATCTTTTCTTGCCAATTTCTTCTATCATTTAGGACAACAGGAACAAAACTCCAATAAATTGGTGAATCAAATAAATTTTAAAAACAATGCATTTGTATTATATTATATGTATCACATATCAATCAAATTTGAAATTTCAGCCACCATTTCCTACCTCTACCAAACTTGTTGCCCTCTAGGAAAGGAACCATCACACAATCAGTTATTGCAAGAAAACCACAACAGTTCAGGATATTAGAACTGACGTTGTTAACTTCCTCTACTTCACACATAATTACAACTAAAATCTAATAAAGATCAGAACTTCAGTTAAAAAGGGCAACGAAGTCACCCACCTTCAACCTATGATTTACAGCAGGATGTAGATCAATGTGCACATCCTTCCCGCCGTCCTCACCACCACTTCCCCCCTCCTTCTCCCCCTCCCTCTTCACATACTTCTCGTGATCCGACAAAGCAACATTAAAATCAAAAGCCTCATTCCTCTCATTAAACCCCAAACCTATAAAAGCGTGCTTGCCTTGTCCGTCCTCGATCCTCAGCACGAAGTACCTCGACGAATCCAGTACCGATTCCACCGCAGCCTCCCTCTGCCCAGGGTTGACGAAGCAGGCGGCGAATAGCTCGCCCGAATTGGGGTCCTCCAGACGGATCTCGCATCTGGTGCCGCAAGAAACGACCCGTAGCCGACCCGACCAAATCCTGTCCGACTGTAGCCACTCACCGCACTTGTAGCCGCCGCTGGTGGGGCGCGGGGGGATCTTGTACACCGAGACCTCTCGCACCACTAGGAGAGTGTGCTCGAAGATCTCCTCCTCCTCGAACGACATCGTTTTACTCGGAGCTTCGAATTCGAGATATCCAATGCAGGTTGGCTTGGGTTGATCCTCGATGGGATTTGTGCTCTGCTCAATGCAGATTGCAGACAGATTGAAAAGGAGAGAGAAGACGTGGGTTTAAAGCGTTTGGAACAAAAGTACAAAACAGATAAATTCATTTCCAGCTGCATCTCAATTTCTCCAATTTCTATTTTAGAAAATAAACTTTAATAATAGTTTTAGGAGAAAATTTTTGTATTTGCCACAAAAATAGTAACCTATTTTTGGAAATGTCACGTATCGGTGTTTGGAAGATAAGTACCGATCTTCCAAAGATGGATATGCAAAAATACTGGCCTTCCAAACATCAAGTGTCTACCTGGCTTCTGACCGGTATCTTCATCTTCTTCAAATCATCTTCAAAGGTTTAATCCCCAACCTCCGTGCTCCTCATTTAATCCCCAACCTCGTTTACCACCGGTCTTGAGCAAAAACCAAACATGGATAACCAGAAACAAAACATGGATAACCAAACACGGAATGCCTCCTGAATTCCCGTTGCCACCACTTTCTCCGCCACGACTCCCGCTGGATGTCGAACCACGCTTTCAGTGGTTGTGGTTTTTCTGTGAGGCAGAAGAAGAAACGCCCGCTGGAGCCACGGAAATTGGAGAAGAAGAAGCCGGAACTGAAGTAATGGGCTTGGGCACCGAGGCAAAATTCGGGCAGGTCCCCTGCTTGAGATGCTCCGATGTGGTTCTCGACGGATTGGATGCCGAAAAAACGGCGTCGCACAAGGAGCTACGGAGCTTGACCGCCTTTGGCAAGCCTACGTCGGAATTATTCACCAGAATTGGCTCCAGGTGGGCCCAGTACCACGCTCCTTTCCCCTTAATTGCCTTCGTCCGTACGATCATCAACCCCTCGTATCTCTTGTGCAGCGCCTTCGCCGCCAGCTCGTCCGTCGAGACAAAGGTGGACTCCGCCGCAGTTGAGTTGGCATTCGGTGCTGCCATTGCAGTGAAGGACGTCGAATAAATAAATGTTGTATCTTTACTCGTCTCTCTTGGCTACTGAGATCCTCGCTGAAAACTGTACTGGGAATCTGAAGGCTTTTGGTGTACAGAAGATCCAATGAGCATCCCGGTGACCATGTCGGAGGCCGGCACCGGATCCTCGAGCGTTTTAGGAAAGGTCTCAGCTTTCCCGAAAAATGGAGTCTTTGTATAATTCGGAGAAGATGAAATTCATGATATTATGAATTTTAATGATTTTTTAATGACGTTCGGTGTCTAGAACACCAGTATCTTTGTATACCGGTCTTTGGAAGATTGGTGACTTTTATCGGTCTTCCAAAGATCGGTGCGTGGCATTTTCAAAAATTGGTTTCTATTTTGTGGCACATACAAAAATTTTCTAGTTTTTAGTAACAAATATATTGATATATTATTTTACGCATATTTATACATATATTTTTAATTTCGGACATTATCACCTTGTATAATTAGAATTACTCGGTATTTACTGGGTATGTTTGATTTGGTTTGGTTTGATAACTAGAATTGAACACAATGATGAAAATTACATAGATAGCTTATACGAGGTCAAAATCTAATGCTTTAATGTGGTTCTGGCAATTTTATTGCCGAAAATTTATAAATTTTAATTAATGATTACGTAAATCAAGTTTAAAGGAAAAATTGTGCAACGAAATTAACGACGATCAAGATGCCGAAATCATACCAGAACGAGATTTTTAGTCTGAAGCATACAAAATTTCAATTTGTGTTGTCAATTCAAGCTATAGTTGGTGGTAAGAGATGAAATTACACTGATATAGATAAATATATATAGATATATAGACTCCCCTAATTTTTAATAAGTCATTTTGGAATTTGGATAATTGTTGGATGGGAAAGATTCTTATGCTTGCTCATCATTTACCAAATGCTTATTGTCGCACTAACTTTGATTGTAGAATTAACTGCACTATTAAAAAACTTATTCATAAAATTAAAAAATTACATTTACTCTAATAAGTACAGTATAACCTCAAGGAAAAAAAGTAAAACAAAAATAATTGTGATAAAGTTATCGAAATTATGCCAAAAATGTGGATTTTGATCTTTTATGTATAAACTTTCAAATATAACGACCAATTTCGATACGGATAGTAGCACATAAGGGTTAAGTAGAGAATAAACACCATATGATTGAGCATAAGATCCTTGGTGGTGGTTTGACAAGAACAATATTGTGAACTCATTGTTTAAAAAGACCTCTGTTCGAAATAGCGATCGCTTAGGCTGCATAGGAACCATCAAAGTGATGGGCGGTCACTCTCCATCTTGACCAAATATCGCTTAAGCGCCAACTTAAGCTGCTTATACATGTGCCTTGATCGCCTAAACGTTGGGTGATCCCTGATTACACCTAGGGTCATCAACGCTTTCTAGAATGCTCGAATAGAAAAGAAAAAAAAATCAACATTTTAATATTTTTGTCGATTTTAGAATTTTTGTAAACTCGTAGATATTTCATTTCATAAATTTATCACATATTTGTGTCGATTTCATAAATTATTCACAAATTTTGACAATTGAACTTGATCGAAAAACTTGTAATTAAAAAGTTTGCATTTTAATTTGTAATTTTTTAGATGATAAAATCACTATAGAGAAATTTTCTACTACTGGATGGTAATGTACCGATTAATGAAATACAATTTCGAATTATAATCTATAAGATTGATCATAGCAGTTGAATCACGTCTTAAAATTATAATTTAAGATAATTAATCGGGCACAACCAAACTGGAGGTTAAAATGTGCTACTAAAACAAATTCAAAATCCATTAAAAAATAAAATTTTGATTTTTTCTCTCTCATGCGATTTCTCTCTCACCGCTCTCCTACCTAACCGTTGAAATACTACCGTTGTCTTGCCCCGTTGTTATCCACGGCCGGTCTTTATGGCTGGATTTGGGTGCCTCATCTATGGAGGACATCAATATGGTCTTCGGAAAGGATTTGGACTCTGATTTCCCTCCGCTCCCCAGAAGCGCAACCACTATGAAGGTACAAATCAAGCCATCCATTCCGCTGCCGAGATTCATTTGGAGCCTGGTGGTTCATCCTCTCCATCGGACTCAAAAATTCCTGCTCAGCTCGCTCTGGTTGGCGCCTCCTCTGGGGCTTTCTCTTTCAAATCCCTATTTACTACCGGTAATACTCTTGGCCGAAACCCTATCAAGGTCACTGGTGAGAATGTAATTCATTCTCATAATGGTATTGGTCCTACTATTGAATTTAAGTAGAACATTCACCAGCATATGGATCATAATATGTCGATTATCCTTATTCTTCGGCCTTTGGGGCGCCATATCGATTATCAGTCTCTATTCAAGGGTTTATACTCACACTGGAAGCCTAAGGGAGAGATTAAGCTTGTTGATATTGATAATGGTTACTATCTTTTGCGTTGTGCGTATCAGTTCAACTATGACAAAGCCTTGTTTGAAGGACCTCACGCGTTTGCAGGCTGCTATCTTCGAGTTTTTTCATGGCACAATGATTTTGACACAAAGGCTTACCATATCGAGAATGTAGCTACATGGATTCGTATCCCAGGGCTGCCTACTGGCTACTTCTATGAGGATATCCTAAAGGAAATTGTTTTTCCTATTGGTTCCTATCTCCGAGCGGATAATCACACGCTTACTGAGGCTCACGATCTCTTTGCTCGAGTGGCTGTTCGACTTGATCTTCGACAGCCTCTCACCCTTTCTGTAATTGTCGATGGTCGGACCTTCCCAGTTCAATATGAAGACTTGCATGAAATTTGCTTTTCTTGCGCACGGTTCGGACATTCAACTGCGCACTATTCTTATATGAAACTTGCGGATGATGAGGCTACTTTCAATGATTTGATTGCTGATTCCGGTGAGGGGACTGTTGATCCCCTCTTACAATCTGCGGGGGTCCAAAGCAAAGCATCCACTAAAGTGTCTTCCTCCTCCAGTAACTCCTCTTCTGGATCAACAGGGGGTAAGGAGAGTGAGCCCCCAGCTCCACGGGCCCCATCTCGTGCTAGTCCCCTCCCAGACCACCTCAAATCCATTGTGGTTGAGGATTTCTCCAAACAAGGAGCTTGGCTGGTTGCTCCAAAGAAGGGTAAGAAGCCATTGAAGGATATTGTATCTAATCACACTCGCTATTTTAAATATTCTTTCAGATTCGATGTGCTGAGGACGGAGGATGCAGTGGAGCTACCTGCCGCCCCTTCCTTGGATGCTGGTCTGCCTATCACAACCATGACTACCAAATCAACGCGTTCCTCCCCAGCTTCTCGTTCTAGTACCCAGCTGTCTAAGGGTAAGCGTAAGAATCTCCTGGGCTCAAAAGAATCGGTCGGGTTCAACAAGTCTCTACCTCCTCTCCCCCCAAGTAAAGTCGTTCAATCACGCAAGGTCGACAATGCGGACTCGCCTAATCGCAACATGTCAATGTTCCATCCAGGTTCCTTGGCCTTTCCTAATCATACCTCTGTTGTTATTCCCCACCCCCTTTATACTAACGTGACAGGTGCTGCTGATCTGAAGATACCATCTACTGCATCCACAAGTTCGAGCATTTCAGTGGACAAGGGATTCTACGTAGGCAAGCGAGACCTCTTTCACGGTCAACCTGGTCAAGTGCATCCCGTGGCTCCCAGGGTTGCAGGGGAACCACCTGACCCAACTGATTAGTCCATGAGTGACCCAAGAGATCTGTCCATGAGTGAGTCTGCTTCTGTCGGCATGGAAGAAGCTTTGGTTCTTGATAAAGAACCTCCTCCTGCGGTGCCAATGGTTCCGCCTCAGCTGCCCTCGGTTTAGTTATTCTAACTCTCAACCTTTTTATCAATTTAATGGATAGACAAATCATTTTTTGGAATACGCAACGAATCAAGAACCTCTTAACTTTATCTGCCCTTACTAATCTTATTAAAGTACATAATCCGAATATGCTGGTTTTATTAGAAACTCGCACAAATAGTTCTGCTGCTAACCAGATTATTGCAGGGATTGGCTTGGGTTTTGTCAACTCCTTTCGGGTTGAAGCCCAAGGCTTTTCAGGCGGCATTTGGATTATGTGGAAAAATATCTTTTCGGTTTCTATTATCCATTGTGACTGGAAATTTATTCATATGCATATTAGCAGCCAGAATAACTTGTCTTTTGACCTTACAGTAGTTTATGGATCCCCTAATCTAGGTATTCGTAGGTCTCTTTGGGTTAAGCTTGAAGGTCTAGCTGATTGTTTGATTAGGCCATGGTTAATTTTGGGTGATTTTAACGCATTTCTTTGCAGGGATGACAAAGTGGGTGGGCATCCTAAAGCAGGGTGCTCTCACTTCAGTCGATGGATCGCCTATGCTAACTTAGTCGCCCTAAATTTCTTGGGCTCTCGTTTTACATGGGCTAGAAGCCATTGCCACGAGTGTATTGACTGGGCTCTAGCTAATGATGCTTTTCTATCTACCTTTGTTGGTTCTATGGTTCTACATTTATCGTGGGTTGCCTCCGATCACTCATCGCTTTGTGTATCTTTTGGTTTGTAGGTTCCCTTAGCCAGATCTCCACAGTCCTTTCGCCATTACAAGGCATGGGAAGTGCATGAGGAGTGGCCCAATTGGTTATCTATGTATTGGCTAAATGATATGCCTTTACTTATTGCTCTAACCTTCTTGCAGGACCATATTGAGGATTGGAAGACCTCTATTTTTGGAAATGTGCATCGCAAAAAACGACATCTGACGAATCATCAGGCTGGACTACAATCCTGTTATGCCCGACAACCCTCCAAGTATCTAGCTAAGCTGGAACTTGAAGTTCGGACAGAGCTGGAAGTTGTACTCTCGTGGGAAGAACTGCTGGCTAGGCAATCCTCGTGGAGCAAGTGGCTATTGCTAGGAGATCAAAATACCCGATTTTTTCATTCTCGACACAGGAATCGTCGTGGGTATCCCTTCTCCTTCCAGCTGTAGTTGCTGGATGGGAGCTGGAGTTCCGAACGAACGGTTATTGTACAAGAATTCACTTCATACTTCTGTGACATATTTGGAGGGATGGATCAGGCGCAGAGCAGAGATCAGCCTATCTTTCCTCTTACGGGCTGCTTCCCTGTCCTTTCCCGGGCTCAACTGGAGTGTTTAAATGTACGGGTGACTAACTTGGAAATTAAGGAAGCTTTATTTGACATGGATCCCGAAAAGGCAGCTGGCCCAGATGGTTTTTCGGGTAGCTTTTATCAGCATAACTGGCCCATTATTTCGGCATCTCTACTTACCTTTGTGCATCTGATTTTTGAGTCTGGTTCTGTCCCCTCCGTTACTAACAAAGGGATGATTTTTCTTCTCTCGAAGATCACCAATCCGGAGACTATGGATCACTTCAGGCCTATTAGTCTGATTAACATTAATGTCAAAGTTGTGATGAAGCTTATTGCCAATAGGCTGAAGGTGGTGATGCCCTATCTTATATCTCCTAACCAATCGAGTTTTATTAAAGGGCGGAACATTGCAGAAAACATCATCGTTGCCCAGGAGGCTATCCATACTATGAGGCTTTGCAAGGGAAAGAAAGGGTATATGGCCTTAAAGATTGATCTCTCTAAGGCTTTCGACAAAATGGAGTGGGGTTTTATCGAGGATACTCTTTCTGAAGTGGGCCTTCCATCCTATATTTCGGCTGTTATCATGTCTTCCCTCCAAACCTGCTCGACGAAAGTTGTCTGGGATGGAGTTCATGGGACAGACTTTAATCCTGGAAGAGGAGTTCGTCAAGGGGATCCTGTCTCTCCCTATCTATTTGTGCTATGCATGGAGCGTCATTCTCATCTGATCGGAGATGCAGTTAACTCTGGATATTGGCAGCCGCTTTTTGTTGGAAGGAGTCGCTTTCAACTCTCTTACCTCATGTTTGCGGATGATCTCTTGCTCTTTGCCAAGGCTTCTCTTGATCAGGCTGCGGTTATTCAGGAGGTTCTCCACCTATTCTCAGTCTCTTCTAGTCAGACAGTGAACTCATCCAAGTCGGTAGTATGGTTCTTGCCAAATGTCCCTGCTCAGGTAGCTGATGACATTGAATCTCGGTTAGCTATTAAACGGGTTGAAAATCTTGGCTCCTATCTCGGTGTGCCCCTTCTTCATGGCCCTGTTTCTTCCAGCACGCACGAGGCTACCTTGCTGAAAATGCATAAAAGGGTGTCCTCGTAGAATGCTAGACGTATCTCTATGGCTGGGCGACTGGTTCTATGCAAATCGGTGTTATGTGCAATACCACATTACCCAATGCAATCAGTGGTTCTTCCGTATGCTATGTGCGATGAGTTCGATTGGGTAGTTCGTAAGTTTCTTTGGGGGGATGGTCCTCAGGGTCCAAAACAGCCCTTGGTTGCTTGGAGAAATATTTGTCTGAACAAGGATGCCAGTGACTTGGGCCTATCTCACTTCAGGGACACTAACCGTGCATTCATATTAAAGCTGGCATGGGAGCTGGTTACGCAGCCTCTGAAGCTATGGTCTCAAATTTTCGTAGCCAAATATCGCCTGGGGGAAGACTCTCTCCTTATCGCTCATCCTAGGGGCTCTCATTTATGGAATCATATTAGTCGTGAACTCCCTCTCATCTCATCTAGCACACGCTGGATTATTGGAGATGGTCTCACTGTTTGTTTCTGGCTCGATTGGTGGTTCTCGTTTGACTACCGATTATTGGAATAGGCTCTACTTCCATTATCAGATTCAGATTTTTATGTCACAGTACATCAATTCTGTCTTCTGTCCGGTGGCTGGAACACGAACTCGCTTAAAAGTTAGTTAGCTCTTCACTTGGTGGACAGAATCATGGCACTCCCTCCCCCTCTCTAGAAGCCGGCTCAGACAGAAGGTCCTGGGCCTTTTCAGCCAATGGCAGGTTTAGCTGTGCTTCAGCTATGGATTCTCTCATTTGTCCTGCGGCTCCCCAACCTGACGAGCCTTGGAAACAACTCTAGTTATTCCCTGTTCCGGAAGTGATCAAGCTGTTTCTTTGGAAAGTCCGCAAGGGCGCCATATGGATGGATAGTGAGCGATTCCGTCGGAATGGTGCATCCTTGTCGGACTGCCCAGTTTGTCGCTATCCCGAGATCTCTCTCCATCTCCTTAGGGACTGCCAGAAAAGTTATTGGGTTTGGAGAAAACTTTTCCCCTTGATTCAGGATGAGTTCTTCCTTCTTACTAATCTTATTGATTGGATTTTTTCAGTTGTTTGCCTCCCTAATTCCTATCTGGATTTGCAGGTTCTGTTTGCCATCTGCTGCTGG
>JAOYMZ010029142.1:0-33256 GCA_025802335.1 Pinguicula primuliflora | reverse complement strand
CCCTTCCTCCATTTTCAGCATGATTGTTATGATAAGCCAGGATGATTTGCTTTTTTGTGATCATTTTGATTGATATCCTACTTCGACAAGTTGTGTTGTTTGCTTGCCTAAGTCTTCGGATGCGCTGCTATAGGTTTCTGAGGACTATCATGTAATGTAGATGAAATTAATAATATGATTTTAACTCTGAACAGGAAAAAATTTCTTCATTCCAGATACGAAATGTAGTGAAATTTCTTAAGATTATACGTATTCCCAGTCTTTCAGTGTCATCCAGTTCCCCTTGGAAGCATCTGGATTTTCAAATAACACAAGAATATAAGATTCTGTATCTTATCTTGAGGTGTGTTGAAAAAGAAAGTTATTGAGGGAAAATTGAATTTTTATTTTTTGAGAGAAGAAAGGTAGTTTCTTCAAACTACAAAGCAGGGAACCTCAGAGTTTTGTGACAAGTGAAACAGGAAAGGGGGCTGTAGTTTCCGGAACTATATGATAAAGAACATTTTCTTATGGCGGTAGAAAACTATTGCTTTTTGTATCGTGTTCACAAAATGCAATAAAATAGTGGAGATCCGAATAATGACACAGACGGCTTACTGGAAAGAATTCATATGTACTTTCTGGAGAGTGGGTACTATTCTTCTTCGTCTTCTTTCATAAACAACCCACGAAGAAAAAAGGCCCCCCTGACCCATTTCTCTCGCCGTCCAAACTCATTTTTTGGCTGAAGGTCAGAATTCTGTGTTGTCTTCAATACAATTCTCTGTCTTATTAAGATCATCTGTCCAATGTTTTCCTTTCTCTGGGGTGGTTGAAATTGAGCTGGAAAGGGTGAGTGTTCATGGAGCAGTCTGAGCTTTGTATCCATCTTTGAGCTGAAGAGTGTCGGTTGTGATTCTTGGTTTTGCAATTTTTCTATAAATTGGTGGGTTCTGTGTCATTAGGCGTAATTGCTTTGGCTTCATTTAAAGATGCTTTCTTGCTTCATAGAGGGAAATGTGGAACCACTTTTTTGAATGTTTTGAATCATGAATCCTGTCACTCCTTTTTCTTACTTTGATTTGCATAGATGCGTTATTCAGAAAGTTTAAAAGGATCGAGAAGTACATGGATATGGTCTTTAGATTTCAACTCTTTATTTTGACGAAGGCTTGTTCTCCATTGATTAAGAAGGGCTATGTGGCTGGATTTGTTGACTGATAGATCATCTAAAATGAATTGGATCCTATAGGTGGTTTTATTTATCGGCCTCACTAAAACATACGCAGTAAATCCAGCCCTTAGGCAGGATCTGTGGATTTATCGGCCACACTACTTTGCTTAATCGTAATTTGTTCTGTTCTTACGTATTTTTAAATCTATCAAATTCATACTAGTCCATAGATTTTATCTTTATGTATGTCTGCTATTTTTGAATATATCGTTCTAGACATTTTAAATTGGGTTTTGTATAACCAAGCGAGCTGGTAAATATACTACTAAGTAATAAGTTCATTTCAACTCTTTTGACGAATTTGTACAGAAAATGTCAGGCGGTACACAGAACAGCTTAAGAAAAACTCTTGGTGCTCTCAAGGATACCACCACTGTTAATTTGGCTAAAATAAACAGCGACTACAAGGTATTTGTGAATTCGTATTCTAAACTACACAGCTGCAGTTAGTTTTATCTTACTATTACTTGTTAGTTTCACAGGAATTGGACATTGCCATTGTTAAGGCTACAAATCACGTTGAGAGACCGGCAAAAGAGAGACATATTAGAGGTATGCAATTGTCAATCTATATATTTATGATAATTTGATCATGCACTCTGACAGAGAATTAAGTGATTGTTTCCTCAATGCTTTCAGCCCTATTTGCTGCTATATCTGCAACGCGGCCTCGAGCTGATGTTGCCTACTGCATTCATGCTCTAGCTAGAAGATTGTCAAAGACACATAACTGGGCGGTATGTGATATCAATCATATTAAACAAGTCTAAATTTGCAACCAAGATTTCCCGTGAGCTTTGGCTGTTGATCTAGAACTCGCATTTAGTGTCAAGAACAACAGGTCATGTTTGTGTGTGCTTGTCCGAAAATTGTTATTGCCCCCTTAATGTACGTACACTCTACAACTGATCCATATATGCATGTATGTATGTAACCTATATAGACACAGGTACAATCAGATATGTTACATCTTGACATCCTTTGACAACAAGCTTAAAAGTTGATTTTTGGAAATTGTTGTTCTTAATATAGATTCCAATATTATAATGCTGTTTAGAGTTACAGAGAAGCATATAGAGATGATATTTTGAAATTTATTTGCTGGTCTTCTGTGACCGTGGCATTCTGTAATATGCTATTGCCCCAGAATGATCAGTATGATCGGTGATGATTTTTGCTTTCTTTAAATGGATGTGTTTTTGCATGCAAATCTGTTTCTTTGGATTAATGCTGAAGTATCAATATTATCTCCTAGTGGCCCTTTGAACATGTGAGTATGTCGTAAAGATTTAATAAGAAGTTTGCAAGTTGTGTTAGCTTGTTATTTGTTTTGTTCTGAGAAACATACTACCCAATTCTGGAGAATTGTTCTAGTTTGGGACACTATGTGCCGGACCATCCCGAATTCTAATCCTAATCCAACGGCCAGGATTAAACACTCATTTAAATCAAGTGATCTAATCTTGGCCGTCGGATTAACAGTGGACGGTCAGGATTAGAATTCTGGACGTAAGGCAACCTGTCCGACACATAGGGTGTCCCTGACTAGAAAATTTTCATTCAATCCTGATCCTCATTTGTCATATCATCACTCTATACTCTATAGGTTGCTCTGAAAACACTGATTGTTGTACATCGGGCACTAAGGGAAGTAGATCCCACCTTCCAGGAGGAAATAGTAAATTATGGCAGAAACTCAGGCCATATGCTCAACATGGCCCATTTTAAGGACGACTCTAGCCCTAATGGTATGACATTCATACCCTTCAGTATGTGGAGTTACACACATGAAACAATTTGATACTAACTTGCAATTTGATCTCTGTCAGCCTGGGATTATTCTGCTTGGGTACGCTCTTATGCATTATTTTTGGAGGAAAGGTTGGAATGCTTCAGAGTCTTGAAATACGATGTAGAGGCAGATCGTCCGGTGGAATTTCTTTTTTAAGTTTCTCCTTTCCATATTATTTGTGCTTTTATAGCATTTTCTTTTTATATTAATTCGCCTTTCTATGAGGATAGATTTGATTTCATGCTTGTGCCATTCATTATATACGATGCTTGCATGCTCCTTGCTTGACTGGATCTGTAATGCAAATCTTGAGCAGAGAACGAAGGATCTCGACACGGCCGAGTTACTTGAACATTTGCCTGCATTGCAACAACTGCTCCACCGTGTGCTTGGCTGTCAGGTAATAACTATGCTGATCATTTCAATAGTGGCCCCGAATGGCGGAAAAAATCATCGTTTTCGTGCTACATTTTAACTTTCTGTAACCGTGGTGCTGTGTCAATATGAAATTGCAGCCACAAGGAGTTGGTATTCATAATATAATCATCCAGTTGGCTCTTTCCCTGGTAAGCTGTTGTGGCTGCTAAAATCCTGCTGATTAATGTTTAAAGAAGGATACTGCCTTTCGTATTCGTGCGATCTTCTGCTTCTTTTTCTTCAGGTTGCTTCCGAAAGCATCAAAATTTACACTTCAATTAGTGATGGCACTGCCAATTTGGTTGACAAGGTAACGAAAACTAAAATTACTCCACGATCCTACTTTCTCTACTGTAGTTGTAGTTAATTTCGTTTCTGATAGTTCTTCGAGATGCAAAGACCTGATGCTCTAAAGGCTTTGGATATCTACCGGAGAGCTGGCCTGCAGGTACAGGAAATAAATCATATCCCCTGTTTTACAAAATTCTTTTTGGAAAATATATCTCAAATGTTATATATTACTTTTGTTTCATACAAAATCTCTAGGCTGAGAGGTTGTCGGAATTTTACGAAATATGCAAAAAACTTGACGTGGGGCGTGGAGAAAGATTCATCAAGATTGAACAGGTTGGATTTATTTTTCCCTTAGGAGTCCTGTTTTCTGTCAATTTTCAATATATTTACTTATTTCTTGGTCTTGTGATCAATGGTTAAGCCTCCTGCATCCTTTTTACAAGCTATGGAAGAGTATGTAAGAGAAGCACCACGCGCTTCCATTGCTCGCAAAGAATCGGTACCTATCTCTGAAACTTTGTTCAAGTCATTCATGCGGAAGAGGGGAGTATACAGTGAGAAAAACACTGCAAACTATGTGGTGCCTATGTGTCACCATGGGATTGGGCGGTCAGTGGGCCCTGCAAAAATGTTGAACATAGGCCCAGCTGCTGCACCATTGCCATGTAGTTTGCAGTATTTTTCTCACTGCACGCCCTCTCAACTCCACTCATGCAGTTCTTCTATAGGTTGCCATAGTACAAGGCAAAGGGAATAAATCATTTTGTAATTTTCTGAATCATACTTGCATGATTCAGTATTGTGATTGAGTTCTTTTACCATTCACATTCAATGGCACAGGCTGATGATAAGCCCAAGCCGATCCTTGCGATAGAAGGCAAGAAGAGTTCTGAGGTGAAAGAAATGCACCAGCCATCCCCACCTCCACCTGAATCAGAAACAAAAGCTGAAGTTGAACCAGTGAGAGTGGAAGCTGCGAAACCTGATTTACTGGTAATTTTCAGTCCATAGATTCCTCAATTCAATCTTGTTGCAGATTTCTATTTCGTGACTGCGATCATCTAATCAACCGAACTTGTTTGCTTTCAGGGTTTGAATGAGCCTACTCCTGCAGCCTCAGATTTAGATGAGAAGAATGCTATAGCTTTAGCCATTGTTCCAGTTGGCACAGGTGTTTTCCCTGCGGATATTTTGAGAAATTAATTAATATTTTGTATCATTGATGTTTAGCTTCTTCCGTCGGTAGAATTTATCATTGAGAAAGCGCTAGACGACTGACCCTAGGCGGTCAAGGGTGCTCAGCGGCTTCGGCGGGTGCCTAAGCGGTCTTATAAGCGGCCTAAGCGTGAATTCGGTGAAGGCAGAAGGCGACATTCTAGTGCCTAGGCTAGGCGACCGCCTTCTGGAACAGAGGAATTTATAGATCCACTCCTTCTTATGGTGGTATCTTTTGCCATTGCAGAACAACCATCTTCAACTCAACCGGCCCCGGAGAATGGAACCACTGGCTGGGAACTGGCCCTCGTTTCAGCTCCAAGTTCCAATGATACTGCTGCTGCCGCTAGCAAATTGGTATAATATAACCCTCCATCTTCCTAGGATTCTTCACAGCAAAGAACTCATCTTTCTACTTTCTTGTATATTTACTAGGCGGGAGGACTGGACTTACTCACATTAGACAGTCTATACGATGATGCAATCCGAAGAAACAACCAGAACGTAAGCTACAACCCCTGGGAGCCAACTCCAACAGGCAACACCATGGCGCCCCAAATGGGCCACGATCCATTCTATGCATCCAAAATCATAGCTGCTCCACCATCAGTTCAGATGGCTGCCATCTCCAACCAGCAGCATGGTTTCTATTTCCAGCCACAGACACACATGTCGTTGATGGGCCCGCAGCAATCGATGAACCCATTCGGAAATGCTTACGCTGCTGCCAACCAGCCATACGGCACAGGTATGCCTGTTCAAGCCTACAATCCTTATTCTGGCTTGATCTGAGAAAATCCCATGGGGAAAGGAAAGAAGTATTATTCTTTTTTGAACATACTTGGAGTGAAGATAGCTATGGGTTATATGTTCTGCAGAACATTGGGTAGATAGGTGATTGTATCATAATGTGTTGTGTGAAGGGCAAGTAGATGATAGGTGAAAATTCATAGATAAATATCAAGTCAATAAGTTGAAGTTTTTTCGTCAGTCTATGAACATGACGACATGGTATATCCACTGTTCTTGATGCTTGTGGGATATGTAAGTTCCACTTCGTTGGTGTACTCTTGTATCATTTCATCTGTAATATGGGAGCATAATTAAGTGATTCTTTGTTTCTTGATCAAGAGCATATTTTTTACCTTGTTTCCTTGTTATTGTTTTATTAAATGGGTCTGACCCAGCTCACCCGTTTAAATACAAGACAGATACAATCTTGCCTGTAAAAAATATAAGTCGGGCTAGCCACTACTGCATAAGATAGTGATAGTATGTACGCTATTGCACAATTAAATAATGGGACAGCAACATATAGATCCATTGCTTTCAGATCACCTCAAGAAAGTGCAAATGATGATACTAACAATGTGGAAGTAGAGAAATATAACCCCAATGAGATTGACCACTGCATGGATTCAGATACTAGACACTTTAGCTGATGAAGATGTTGAATGAGTTTGCCCACACTTAGTATATTTCATTGTCTTTGTGTTGTACTGTGAATAGATTTTCGAATGAACTATTTCTTGGTTCCACGGGCTCCTTTATCTTTGGAATAATCAATTTTTTGTTTCATATTAAACTGTTTGTTCTATATAATTTGAGCAGGGCTATGGAACCACTAGTGAAAGTGTGTTTGCTAAGAAAAATTATCATATAACCCACCACGAAGTAATGATAGTAATAGCATCCATCAAAGAGCCTGCAGATCACCCATAAAACATACTACACCGATACACACAACACAAGAATTTATTTAAGCCAACCTGAAGAAAATACACTCATAGAGGCAATGAGAGTGCGTAAAGGAAGGGTTCAGGTCACAAATCTGTAAAAGGGATTTAATGAGAAGTGTATCTCTGAGCACACAAGAACTACTTGACAGTCAAGTCAATGGCCGCAAAGTTCAAAACATAATAAAGGTGTGGAATAGCGAGTACAATTTTTTGAATGACTATTTAAATTTCAGTGGATCTGGGTTTGATTTAGAATCATGCAGATTATAGTAGACAAACAACTGTGGAACGAACAGATGGCGGTACAATTCATATACGTGCATTGTCATATTTGTTTTGATACTTAATATTGGTAGCATTGTTATATTATATTTAGGATAACATCAAAAACAAAAATTGAAGGATAAAACATGGATATGCTATTACGATTCGTGTTACATTTTTTGTAAGACCAAAGCAACTGGTGCTAGTATATACGACTACAACGACGCTCAAAGTGCAACAGAAGATTCAGAAAGCTTTGATATTCCGTTTATTATGGAGTTAGATGACCAGTTAGACAGTGCATCAACAGACGAACTAACTGATGAACTGCTAGAGGAGACAAGATAAATGTCTATCAATGTGGATGTGTCACCACCTCATTATATTCACTAAGCAAATGTCCAAGGAAGAGCAATGGATGTAGAACACCCAAAACACCAAATGCTGAATCTTCTGGCATCAATAGCCTTACTGAAGATCCCAAAAGACATAAAGTTATGAATGCACTTAAATCCTTCAAGTTGAATCAAATGGATGAGATGAAGTAGAGGAAGAGGATTGTGATTGGTAGAGGAAGAGGATTGTGATTGGTCAAATTAGGCAGGACTTGACTGCTTTGGAACTGGACACCATGGAAGTAAAGAGCAAGATGAAAATTGTAGAGGAGCTTATAACAAATTCCATATCTATAATAATATGGAAGGTCATGGCACTTGAACAAGGGACATATCGAGTGAATTCTTTTCTAGATAATAGTATGAACTTGTAATATGTATGACATACCAGAATGAACTTTTGTATTGTTCTCTTCTATTAGAACGAGTTTGTATTTTTTTATTTAGAATTAACTTGTACTCTTGTTTATGTGATGATTTATATTCAAACAACATCATGATTAATACCCAGAGATTATGACTGATCAATAAAGAGAACCACCTTCAAAAGAGGTCATCACCATTAAAAGAGAACCACTGTTTTCAAAGAGAGGACCAAATTTAAGCTAGTATCAAGAAAAAAGGATAGCAGCACCGCTAACAAAATAAGGATGATACTATAACATGAAATCTAAAGGACATACTTTAATTCAGAAGTCATCATCACCTTCAACCTCCTCCTCTTTATCTTCCTCCTCCTCCTCCTCATCATACTCATCCAACCATGCATCGGGATCTAAGGAGTATGAAGAAACCTCATCATTGTTGAGGTTGTTGTGTGGGAGTCCTCAATTGGTTGAGTTGAAGAATAAGAGTGGTGGGATCGGTTAGTGTTGGATTGGTCAGATGCCTTTCTCGAACTATAGAAATCTGAAATGAACTCCTGAGGCATGCCTCCTTCCATAGCTTTCTTGATCCTATCACACTTCTCTGCCATCTTAGCTTTCTTTGCTTTATCCTCCTTTTTTCATCGGCTTGTTTGTTACGGTTAATTTTTTATTTTCGTCGTTTCGCCTCTAGTCCAGTTTTCCAATCTACCAGCATCTTCTGCTCATATGATTTTTCCCACTCTGTGAAATCAGCCTGACAATCATGAAAATTATGTATTAAGTACACATGATGGGATAATTTTGATCATTTATAATGTATTCCAACATACAAATCTCATACTTATTCACACATGTACACTTCTATAGTAAGTACATTAAGTAACCTGTAAGCTAAAAAATTATAGAAACACATTCATCTCATATTCAATCACGTATATGAAATTGACATTAATGACAACGAAATGCAACTTAATTGATAAGACGCTTCATCTTTAATCAATAGGTTGAGGGTTCGTGTTGGACCTTAAAACGTGTGGATCTACAAAGAAAAATAGTGACTAGTCTAAGTTTTCTAAAAACTCTCGAAAAACAGAATGGAAAGTGAAATTGCATAAAGTAAAGAGTAAATTCTAATTTACACCCCTATGGTTTGGCCTAAATTCAATTTACCTCTCTATAATTTCAAAATTTCAGTTTACCCCCAGATGGTTTAAAAAAAATTTCAACACATCCCCATTATTTTGTTTTATTTATAATATATGAAAAGACTAATATGCCCTTCTTAATTAATAAGAAATAATAGTTTTAAAATTCGAAAAGCATTGTTGCCAAGAGGAGTCATCTTGCTGTCTAAGAAGACAAAATCAGACTACAAACCACTTGGCTACATGAGATTTTGGTTTTTTACTGCAATTAATATATATTGAACATACTTTGTATTTTTTTGAAAATATATTTGATTTAAAACCAATGAAAAAAATAAAACATAAACCATATAATATAAATCAAAAGTCTCCCTCATTAGCTGCCAACAAATGAACATATATTAGAATATAATTACTTAATTTTTTTGGCATCCGTAAGGGTGTCATACATATTTAGAATATTTAATTAAAATTTAAATGACTTTTTTTAAAAAATAATAGTATTTAAGAAAATATAATTAGAGTATAATTACTTAATTCTTTAACATCCGTAACGTTTGATTTTTTGGGACATAAGAAAGTGTGTTAAAAAGATTGCATACATAGTTTGGGATTTTTAATTACAATTGAAATAACATTTTAAAAAATAATAATAATATTTAAAAAAATCAGGGGTAAACATTCTTTTCCATGCAAAATTTTCAATCCCACTCTCACCTCCTACGAGTGCATTACACGCGGGGTAAATTGAATTTTTTTAAAAGCACAGGGGGATAAATTAAAATTTTGAAAACACAGGAATGTAAATTGAATTTAGACCAAACCACAATGGTGTAAATTGGAATTTGCTCTAAAGTAAATGCTCGAAAATTCGGCACAATAGTCCGATTTCGAGAGTAGTATGTAGATCTTCTAAGATGGCCGTCAGAACTAGGGGTGGGCATTCGGAATCAAAATTCGGAATTCGGTCAGAATTCGGAATCCATTCTGAAATTATTTTGGAAGCCGAACCACAATCCCGATCAATTTTATATTACAATTCGAAATTTCGGAATTCGGACTACCCAGTATTTTGGAATTCGAAATCCAAATGTCTACCCCTAGTCAGAACAGAGTTAAAACCGAGGCAACACTTTCAAGAATATGGTGGAAACACCACAATCCACAAGCCAACAGAGAAACCTCCAAAATAAGACCGAGAGTGGAATTGGAAGTGAGATTTTACAGGAGGAGCAATCCTTGCTCTCAAGAGTGAAAATGAGTATTCTGAGCAGTTCCTCAAGATAGAAAAGGGAGTTTTCTCAAGAGAGAGATCCCCATAAGAGGATTGAGGGATAAAATAATGAGAGAGTATTCGCAGATGGGGTGCGCCACTTTGCCTTATTAAGGCTCCAACAATTAGGTTAAACATGGGATAATGGACTTGTGGGCTTCCAAACCATATTATTAGAATTCTTGAATTGGCCCATAATTTAATCAAATAAATTGATTTAGGGTTCCAACTCAAAAACGTCGTGGGCTCAATTTTATATCACAATCCATTTTATAATAGTTCTTCTAACATCATTCGGCTTATTCCGGGTTCAGGTTGTGCTCGTGTGTAATGTATTTAAAATAAAAATGCAGTGATATTGTGTGCTTTGTAAAATTAAAAAATGATAGATACACTTCCTTTTCGGGCCTCGATTAGGCATATGTGAATGGGCTTAAACGTGGGCTGGGTATGAGCCCATTTTTCAACAATTCAAGTCATGAGGGGTAAGTGAAGACCCACTATTGATCATCTTTTAAAAACAAGAACAAAAAAGAAAAAAATGCTATATATTCAGTCATGCAAAATTAGACCAAAACTCGTAAGAAAGATGTTATCTTTAGAACAAATATACATCAACATCTTTGTTTTTGACGAGCTGAGGCGGTGTTGGAGGGGTCAGCTCAGGTGCTTCCTCAATTGTTTCAGAGGGCTGGATAAGTGGACATGAGGAGAGTTACTGGAACTCTCCTTAGGTTGTAGACAAGGAGATTCCAATACTTTTCCGGTAGGGGATGACATTGTAGAAGGTGGAGTGTGCTCTTCACACAGCCTCATTTTACTTTATGCTTCGAAATGGCATAAGGGTTGCAGAAGTTTGTGCAGACGTAGAGGTGCAAGGCATGTATAAGAAGAAGGTGAATCATACATATACCGTGAATGATTGTGCGAGGGCATAATAGTCACTTTCTTTTTTGAAATTGGGCCATATTTTGAGGATGACTAGTAAACATGAGATTGTGTTTTGGAGGTTAAATCTCATTCCAACCCAATTCTGGAATTGGTGAAAATAGTTCGTTTCGATCCAAAATTAATGTCAAGTCAATTCTAGTCTCGAGATTGGAAGGTATATTCGAGCCCTCAAGATCCCACACCCCATCTCTGATAAGACTGCTAACCAATTCGGGAGGATCCCCTTCAATGTGGCTGCCAATAGTCTCTGTCGTTACCCATTTATCCCAGAGTAGATTAACTTTACAACCATCTCCAATCAACCATCTGGTGTGAGAGATCATCCGATCTTTAACTTCTAGCATTCTCTTCCAGACAGGTGAACTATGCGGGAGTGGTTTGAAGTTGTGATGCAACACTCATTTTCCATATTTTTGTTGCATGAACTGTGCCCAAGGGGATTCTCCCTTCATATACAGCCACCATAGCTTCATTGAGGTAGCGATACTGATGTCTTGCATCCTTCTCACCCCCAACCCACCTTCTGCCAACGGTAGACACATTCTTTTCCACGAAATCCAGTGACTTTTCTTTCTTCCATCATGAGTGCCCCAGAAAAAGTCAGAGAATAGAGATTCCAGCTTCTTAATAACCACCTTACTGGGTGCAAGCGTCAAGAATTGGTACAAAGGTAAACTTGTTAAGACATGTCGGATTAACACCAGCCTCCCCCCTGTAGTAAGGTATTTGTTTCCCCAGGATTCAATTCTCCTCTTTACTTTGAGAGGAAAGGGGAGAAAAGCTGAGACACTTTCCTTCCTTTATAGAGCATTACACCCAAGTAGGTTTGCGGGAGTAGACTGTGACTCAAACTAGTAAGCTTAACTATGTTAGATATCTCCTCATCTGATGCCTTTCCAGAAATGAAAAAGGAACTCTTTTGTAAGTTAATCTTTTGCCCTGACATTTCTTCATACTCTTTTAACAGGGAGAATACCTCATGAAGTGCTCTGGGGGTGCCTCTGGTGAACAGAAGGAAGTCGTCAGCAAAAGCCAAATGTGAGACACTATTACAGCCCCTCGGAGTTTTATATGCGCATCAAGGATTCTCCTCAATCAGCCGATTAAGTCCCCGACTTAGAGCCTCAATAGCAATGATAAAAAGCACAGGGAAAAGTGGACCCCCTGCTTTACCCCACGCGAGGAAGGGAAGAAACCATGAATCTACCCGTTCCACCGTATCGAGAAATGGTTGTCTGATAAGAATCTCCAGACCATGTCTATAAACATCTCAGCAAATCCAAAGTTCATATAAAAATACAAAACTAAAATAAATTACATTAATCGTTTTCTATTATTGATTATGAAGAGTTTGAGTCACTAGGATGATGTTCAAGATAAATATGACGAAAATGAGAAATAATTTTTTAACTATAATTTTATGTTGAATATATTTTATTAATTACTATTCAACTTAATCAACTTTTTTTAGTGGTTTGCTTATTTAAATTAATTTTCATTAATATTTAAACATTTTTTTAATAATAATATATTTCGTCTAGCGTTTAATAACTTGACAACCTCGAAACCCAATTTCAAAAATGATAATCCATGACTTCCATTCAAGGTATGAAGATCAAAGGACAAATAGATGCACATGAAACCCAAACAAAAAGTAGAAGAAAACCCCAAAATCACCATGAGCTTCCAATGGTACTTGACAACTAGCAAACTTTGTCACTTCCATCCATCGTTCACGTGCTTTGGTTTCTAGTTTTTCTTTTCTACTACTCTCCATAAATTTCTCTATCTTTTTTTTAAAATGTTTTAATGTGGAATAGTGTTCGAGAAAGTGATACGTGGAACCTAGACGGTCAGGGGTCGCTCACAACCCAGGCGGACTTATAAGCGGCCTAAGCGGGAACTCAGGGAAGGCGGAAGGCGACATCCTAACACCTAAACGATGCTCAAACGGCCTATGCAGCCGCTTTCTCGAACAGAGAATCCTTTATTAATAACTCAAATGGTGAGCAAACACTAAGCAATTCTTCAAACAATTTGGCCTATAAATAACAATATCTCCTCGGTCTTCCTACTCTATATAACAAATCAAATCATCTCTTTTTCCTCACCACCAATCAACAATGGAGTCATCAAATTTTTTAGTCATTCTCTTAATTTCCATGCTATCACTCTCTTCAGCAGACTCCATTGTTGAACCTGAGTGTGGAACATGCCCAAAACCACACCCTAAAACTCCCAAGCTCCCCATTCCTCCGGTCACCGTCCCGAAGCTCCCCGTTCCTCCGGTCACTGTCCCGAAGCTCCCCATTCCTCCGGTCACCGTTCCAAAGCTCCCCATTCCTCCGGTCACTGTGCCCAAGCTCCCCATTCCTCCGGTCACACTGCCCCCAGTCACTCTTCCTCCGGTAGCCGAACAGCCGACTAGTAGACCTGGGTGCCCTCCACCTCCGCCTAAGGTGGTTAAACCGCCTCCCCCTAAGCCCACCAAGTGCCCGATCGATACGTTGAAGCTCGGGGCGTGCGTTGATCTTCTCGGCGGCCTTGTACACGTTGGTTTGGGAGATCCCGTTGTGAACCAGTGTTGTCCGGTTCTCTCCGGTCTTGTTGATGCTGAGGCCGCCGTTTGCCTGTGCACCACTTTGAAACTGAAAGCTCTTAATCTCAAAATCTTTGTACCGATTGCTCTCGAGCTGCTGGTCACCTGTGGGAAAACACCGCCGCCGGGATTCAAGTGCAAGGTCAGGGATTAAAGTTCATAGTGAAATTTTAGTACGTGACTGATTTTGTAGTAATGGAACATGTTATAGTTGCATTGCATGGTTAGGGAAAGTGGTCAAGTCGTGAGATGGTTATGGTATATTTACACTCAAAGTTTATGGTTCAAAATAAATATTATCTATCACATTTAGGCTGTCAAGTATAGTCTATCTCAGTGTTATAGTTTGCAATCTATTATAATAGCACACTGAGTCTGGTGGGATTCTCATGCAATCCAAAAAAATATCTCAAAGAATAACATTCTCCAAAAAAAAAAAAATACTGAATATATAAAGTTAATCTTAATGAAGTGCAACAATTTATTCAACCATTAGGATTAGGTCAGGAGTTCGAGTTACTTAGCATAAGTGGAGACTATTATTGATCGTTCTACTTCATAAGGTTCGAGAAATCATTGGGCCACCACCCTGTCATCCTTGGGTGCCGAGCGAGGACGAATTCGGGGTGGTCTGACACTTCGTCAGGAGGCTGCAGAAAACTAGAACACAACTTGTGTACGCACGACTAAATTGCATTTTTTTCTCTTTTTGTTGCAGGTTTAAGATATACGAAATCATGATATCAAACCGACATGAAGGGATGTTGATTGAAGCTCTACCGTCTTATTTCATGTGTTTTTTTGTTCTTGTCCTCCATTTCCCAAGTCTTGTCTCTCGGAATTGGAATAGTGAACCATTGAAATTGTTTTATATCATTTGATTTTGTGTGGAATTATTTCTAATGTATTGTATCATTTGTTGTAGAAAAGAAATCCAGTATATTGCTCTTTCAATTAAGTGTAGTGCAGTATTACGTTTTTTCCATTGGGTAATACAAAAATACAATTAAAATTTGGGACTGTCATATTTTGATTCAACAAAAAAAAATTAAAGAGGTTGGCGTACTTATTGTAAGAGTGAGAATTACACTTACAGGTCACGAGTTCAAATTTTCTCAGCGACATAACCTATAAAAAACAATATAACACAGCCTATAAAGTCCAGAAACCACACAAATAAAGATATAAGTCTTCTTCAAACAATTTAAAAAATAGAAGGTTAAACATAGTAATTTATAGTCAAAGAGGAGTTGGTCTGGTGTGTATAGGAGTGACAATTGCACTCACAAATCATGGGGTCAAATACCTTCGAAGACATTACCTATAAAAAAAACATCTATTATGATATCAATTCATATAGTTTTTCCCCCAAATGAGTATATAACTTTTATGAGCATGCAATCAAAGATTTCAAATCCAAATTTTAATATAAATTAAACGGAGAACCATTTTTTATCCCAAATATCCGAACAAACAGTAATTTCAGGTGTTACCCGATCTGCCTAATGGTTCTGAGAATGACAATTGCACTCAAAGATTATGAGTTCAAATCCCTTATGGACATGAATCTGTCACATATGATTTGCCAAGTATTGTATACCTCACTGCTGTAGTTTGCAGGTTATTACGGCATGACGTTTGGTTTAGCTACCTTGGTAGGATTACCTTACATTATAAAAAAAGATAAGACCTTATCTTAGATTGATCCAAAGCTATTAATTACCAAGAAATGGTTTAAAACTTATCAATTCTTTTGAGCTTTTCTATGCCTTATATACCAGATTCCTCCCCCATCTTTTATGAGTTTCTCAGGTAGAACTAGCCAACCACAGAGCTTCACATGTTGCCAAAAAGTTTGCGATGACAGATATTGACTGGCTAATATATATTCCTTCTTGTATATGCATCTTGTGATTGAAAGAATACAACAATTTGAAGAAAAATGACAATGAGGATGAAGCTCCTCTGTTATTTTCTTGGGTGGCAAACTTATGACAACACATTCTGTGGGCCAACAGCCATGTTTAAGTTACAACTGGGCACATGAAGTTTTTTTGTCTTTGATCAAAGAGAATGTAGGGTTCACACATGCTGGATTGGAAGCTATTAATTTTTTATTTGGTTTCTTCTTGCAATTATTTTGCTGCTTTCTGTTTGTTTGCATAGTGTTAGTTTAGGGAAAGATGTCCTGTCTATTCTGGGTTGCTTTGTTGTTGGATCATGGGGAGTTTACTTCTATCAAAGTAATCTCATATAGCACTTGAACTATGAAACTTTACAGAGATGAAATATACTTACTTCAGAGTTCTTAGTTATACTCATATGACAATGTTTTTCAAGTGCCGAACTTACGGTGTCAAACTTACCATACAGTGCCGTCGGCCATGGGATGTGTGTCTGAACGGCCAAGATCATTTCACTTAAAAACTTAAGTGAAATGATTTCGGCTAGACACAGATCCGACAGCCGAAATTAGATTTCAGCACTGTACCAATTTTTCGGCACCGGAAAAAATTCACCCATATGATAGCTGAAGAATGTTAACAAAATGTTAAAGATCAGCTGTGCACAAAATGCCCTTTCCAAGTGAGAATTTTGCACATAAATATAGATCAGTGATTTCAAACCACAGGATGCAGCATTATCTGATTTCAAACATAGAGGCTACTGATTTTTTTAACAATTCCTAACCTTGAAACAATATGCAAAGTCTAAAGTAATCAGCCAGAAAGAAAATGCAATTTTTAGGTTCCCAACTATACTCTAAAATTATGAAGAGGAGACTATATAGTATGCAGTGCACACGTGACACAGCAGGATTAGCCGGTCAGCGGACTCGCACAAAGGTGTTGAACACCAGCCCACCTACCTCTAGTGCCACATGGGCACTGCACTGTGTGCGGTGAGGGTGGCACTGCATGATTGACCAGTCAGCGAACCCGCGCAACAGTGTTGAACACCAGCCCACCTGCCTCCAGTGTCACATGAGCACTGCATAGTATGCGGTGAATTACCTCACCGCACACATCCCATATCCGTAAAATTATATGTAATCTTTGACTTAAGTACAATACTCAATCTCATCAAGTAGCAAAAACGGGGCAAACTTTCTTATATCCTCTCAGAATAGTTATGTTTAGTGATAATCCACACATACTCTGTTCTATGAGTTCGGTGGGATTAAAAGTTGAAACTTCAACTTTCAGGAATCCCATCACCATGGACAGATGCCTCATTGCTACTGCTTGAAGGAACTCTCTCCTCAGTTGAATGGTCTCGACTTGGATCTTCTGCAACATCTTCTTCTACAAGTGGCACGGCAGGAGAAACAGGACCAGAAACATGGCCATCACTTTGCTTCGGTCCATTCAAGGCCTGACAATGTGGGCAGTAGTACGTCACGTACGGAAAGTCCTCTTTCCTTGCTAGTCCTGCAATCCCAAGCATACAGAAGAGTTCATTGCAGAACACGAATGGAAACCTCATAACCGAAACAGGGTATCGCTCACCATTGTGCATATGACAATTTCCACATATGAGCGCATAAGATTGAGTAGGATCCTCTCCTACAAGCAAGGCAGCAAGCCGAGCAATCCATCCGCCGTCATTTAAGGTTGAGCCTGTTTGAGGAAGATGTTCAACGACTAGCGGGTGCTGCTGAACTGGGTCTGCGCCCGTAACCCCAGATATTGCCTGATCAGGATTATTATGTATCAATGATACACTATCCATGCTAGTGCTCCTCGCGAGGGGCTGCTTTCTGTTTCGTATGCCGGTAGCCTTCGCAACTTCCACATCATTGCTTTTTCCAGCAGGTATAACATCATCTCCCAAGTATAGTCTCAAACCAGAATCTGCACCCAGTTTGGATGCCAACGCTGTGGCCGCCGCAGCCTTGGCCGCTGGGTCAGGATCGTACCTCTGCGCCAAAGTATCCATTTAGGTATCTAACATGATTCAATCACATCGTTCAAATTGGTATAATAAGGCATGTGTGATAAATCGAACTAATTCCAGCTCACTTGCAGATGGAAAAACTCGAAGAGGAACTGAAAAGTTGGAAGTACTCCATTACCTGTATTAGCTGTTGGGTGATGTAGTAGTTTGTTTTCTCTTTTAGCTCATCGATCTTCGCTTGCCTCTCAGCCCGAAGGCTCTCCAAAGTCTTGTGATCCTTCTGGTCTCCTGTATATCAATGACAATTCTCCATAACGTTTGGATATTGAAATATTCTAGACTTAATACGGGAATAATCTCCCAGAACAAGTCAGATATAGACGAGATCGGGAACGGGTTAAGCCCTAAATATAGGCTAAGTAGTGTAGTAAAATCAAAATCGTTATTAAACACTAACAAATTAAATAAACAGTAATCGAGTGGCTAATGGTAATAATGAAAAACAAAATAGGTATGAATCTGCCTGATCACCTCCACATCCACAGAACTAATTAATCAAACAAAACCAAACATACCCAGTAAATCCCGCCCTTAGGCAGAGTCTTGAAGGGTATGATGTATGCAATCATATCCCAACCCCACAACTAATTGGCTCCCGCAAATCCACATTCAAAAGAGTAAGTTGGTAGTGTACATAACAGAGAACCTAGTATTTATACATTGTCCAAGACAACAAGTTATAGTTACAACACCAACAAAAAATACCATAGTCACATCAAATGGTAAAACATGCCCACTCAGGTAAGACAAACTACATTAAATTATATAATTTGTTTAGACCAGAATAACAGCTTCAGAGACAATGCTGTGGTGTCACAACAGTCCAAATGCATCTTGACAAATGGCACACGCGACATTTGAGATCACTTGTAATGTTCCTGGAGCAAATATTAGACTTGAATCGTGGATGAATTATGTTAGGACACCGTGGATCGAGATCGAGTAAAGTAGTAGGACTTGTAGAGACCAAGATCCTATTGTAATCCAGGGGAGAAACAGGCCTTTATAACTATGGCTACACTAGATAACTAAGATACTCAAGATTCTTCATTGATAGCACGATACGTTCATACAACTCTCTCCTTAAATATGAGGTAACTAAACTAACAAACCATGAAAATGCCGTAATGGAAGGAAATGGAAATGCAGTCAAGGAGAGAGGAATCAGAAAATCCTGCCATAATCTAAACTCCCTTGTTGACTTGGAGCCAAGTCAACATTGTTCCTGGAGATAGTTGGGAGGCAACGTGCATGCCAACAGTCCTAACAAATAATCACCGTTTAAGAGATGCAACTTAGGACCTGGCATTCAAATAATTTAGGAACTATTTCTATCACTTATATAGGCCTTCCTTAATACAAAAAATTTCTGGTCCTTAATATTGTACACCTGACACCAATAACTATAATACATTATGTGATGATTTGATTGGAGAATCAGTAAAGGATAAAGGAAACAACCCAACTCTGTATACGTGAGATAAAAAAATCCAGAATTAATTTTAATTAAGGAACTTTCAAACACACTAGTCATTGGTAAACTCATGTATACATGTTAGCAACACAACTATCTCCCAACTGACATAAGGGTAAAACAAGTTAGGCCAGTAAACGAGAAAGCTCCTTTTTATACAATTTCTAATAAAACAATGAGGCGTGCATAAAATGTGTCAACAATCTTTGATAGTGTAGTTAGTCGTGCCCTTTGGAAATATTTGCAAAATAATATCACTTACTTTTATCCAAATAGCCGGACTTAGAAGATAACTTCGTCAACAGATATTGCACACAATATTAAATACAAATTCACCTTCACATTTCAACATGTATATTTGGCTTGAGGAGAAAAAGAAATAACTGAGAGTGGGAGGAGATAACTGCAATTGACGGCGGAAAGCATACTTAGTTTTTCTACACGTATGAACTGTGTTACAAGAAAGAAGTCAATCAAAGATACTTTCCCGTGTATAGTTTGATACAAGAACAGGATATTGGAAGATAATGATGTTTAATTTCAATCGCACATCTTTACTTTCTGCAGTTATCTTCAGATGATTCTTAACTTACTAAAGAGAACAGATGAACAGAGCTTGAAAGTCTATAGTAAGAGAGATAGAGGGACTACGAAGAAGACAGTAAATACTTACGCATCTTTGAGAGACTTCTAAGTATGGAATAAGTAACGGAAAATAGCATCGGGAGGAGAAACATAGGTAAGACACGCCATGCCCTTGTCTTCCAATTCAAAATGACAGATCTCGTGGTCATGATAGCATAACCCACTGCAAGTACCTGAACATAATACGAGCAAGGACCTCCTTGATTAGCCAAGAAGCAGTCATTAAGTAGTAACAAGTAGCGACAAGGCTTGTTTTCCTCAAACAAAACAGTGGGGACCACCATTACTCAACCAAGTAGCACATAGAACTTACCTAATCCACATATAGACAAGTGCCAGATGGTGTAGATATACCAAGTGCACCGTGAAAGTGAGATATGAGTACATGCATTTTCCTACGCATAATGGCACAGACAACTTAAACGATGACTGCAAAAATACAATGTTCAAACTAAACATACATGGTACCAAGAAATAAGTTAAATGACAAAAATAAAAAAATAGAGACAGCATCCAAGATTTAAAGATTTGTAGCCCTTACTATCAATCGTTATTTTAGCAAGACAAATTTGAAGAGAAAGTTGGCATACAGTATCGCAAACAGGAGTTCAGAAGAATATACCTCACACAGGATAGAAAGTATGATGAGATGCCTAGTCATTCTCCGCCAGCTGTGCGAACGCCTTGCAATCCTAGCAAGAACGGTAGCCTCTTCCCTTGATATATGTTGCAATCTCTTCTCAAAATCATCTCCTCTTGCTCTGAATAGTGCATTCCACACTTTTGACAGCACTCCTTTCTTCTTTTTCGCTTTCTTAATCTCGGTGTCCACAGACGAGGCAGAATCCTCAGGCTCCTTCTTAGATTCTTCAGCCATTTTTCTGCACACAACACATATTAGCACATAGCTGCAATATCTCAAGTTACAATGGGAAATTTTCCGACAAGAGTTTCTAAATAAGATTGCATGATAACATTTGGAAATTATAGGTCCTAACTCCTACATAGTATGAATTTCTCATATCGCTCATGTGAAAAAAATCAGTGCCTAAAGGTGTTTCTTATTTTAAATCAGATATATCATCAAGTGCAAAATAACCAATAAGTTGTCATTGATTATCAGAACACAGCAGCCATGGCATTTCAGACAACAAAAAGATATTGCATGATGCATGCAGAAAAGGCAAGAAAAATAATAGAAATTAAAAGGTCGGATATTATTACAAAAAATCTTCTATATTACTTCCATGGGAAAAAATTGAACTAGTGAAATGTACCAAATCTAAGCTAAACTATCAAATATAGTTATGGCATATTGAAAAGCCTCTACTCAGAAAACATGCAAACAAATTTTCAACATATTCCGCATAGACGCAATTTCAAACATGAAAAAATCAAATGTCACCTTTATAGATAGAAAAATTCAACGAGATTTGTCATGTATTTTTCAGAAAGAAATCCAGAGGTTCATCAGTTTGATGCTTCATTGGGCGTATAGGCACACAGGCAGGAACGAAATAATTAGTTCTGCAACTTTGGTATCATTCTTTTTCAGTTTTGCTAACTAATTTGGTTATTGTTGTGTAAACAAACGCATACATACGAGACAGAATAGAATGATCACAAACTGTAAAACAAAGTAAAACAATGCACAAAATGCTTATTTCATTAACCATGAATTAAATCCTGACTCATCTACCGCGTGCAAACAGAGACCTCATCTTATGGGGCACGATATAACAGAGAGGTCAGAAAAGATGGAGGGAAGAAAAGGCATGTTTATCCACTAAAATAAGATGCAGAAGCATATAAAATGCAAAGGTATAAGCCCGGAAGATGCAAATTGAAGATCTCTCACCAATCTGGAAAAAAATAAATAGAAGAAAGTTCAACAACCAAGTACAAAAAGGACAAACTCTCCATTTTCTCCCCACCCTAGAACATCAATCAAGCAGTCCAAGTTATGACAAGAAGAGAAGGCAGATCAATCTACATAGAATTTTAGGAGATACAAAATCGTAGATATCAAAATCAGCCAAATGAAAATAAGACATCATCCACCCAAATGATCAATAAATTGAGACCCCGAATCTGAAAATATATATATATATATATATATAATGCCCATTCACCGTCAGAGTTCACCGGCGGCAATATGCGGCAAATAACTGATTTTGCAGGTTGAAAAAAGCTTGCTGCCGACAGGAATGTTGGAATTTGCGAATGCAATGTCCCTTTTCCAATCAGATGACGCGAATCTAGAGCTGCAGAACCTGAAATATTTTTACAGTTCCCTAAAGCCGAAGAAAAGGAGATGTGGGAATCACCGGACTCCGCTCTATGGGCAAATCATGGAGTTTCAAAAATTATATTTTGGCACGACGAACCCTTATATTTATTTTTTTACGTTGCTATTAAGGAAGGCTTATATGTTCAATAATTGAATAAGTGGGTGGTTTCCAGTTACAATCATAGCCGTTCACGTAATTCAAATATATACAAACACACATTAATTTGGAATTTTTTTCCGGTGCAGATCTTAAGTGAAATGATCTCGTCCGTTGAAGCACAGATCCAACGGTCAATAATATATTTCGGCACCATAGTGAGTGTTCGGCACCATAAGGTCTGCACCAGAAAAAAATTCCACTAATCTGTTGGTTGAGATTGTGGCTGTATACTCTAGAATTTCAAGTTATAAAATGTTTGGAATATGGCAAAAATTAAAAAAATAGTGTGACAAACTGAATATAATACGAGAATTTTTTTGGTATTTATATGGTTTTAGATCCTACTATAAAATTAATCGGTTTGTCAAAAGACCTTGCTCACTTTGGGGAATTGTGGGGATGGATTATACTAATCAATATAAAGACGTTCAATTATCTTTGGGGTATTGTTCTATAAGTATGATCAAGTGTTAGGTGAAAGGATGGACCCAAATCTTAAAGAGGAGGAGGAGGATGAGACGTAACCATCAGAAGACAATATATTCAACCCACATGGAAGAGGACCGGGTTTAGAGAGTCAGGCGATGACATTTGGGATGGAAACATCAGAAGCGTCACAACACACAGCGCTTGGGAGCGAACTATAACAATACCTTCAACAACCTCCGCTTCGACCTAAGAAGTTGTCTTTTGACATCTTGAAGTGGTGGAGTTCTCATTCGGTAGCGTTCTCGGTTCTTTCGATTTTAACTCGGAATTTGCTAACCACTCCGGCATCTTCCGTATCATCTGAATCGGCGTTTAGCACCGCCAAACTCATTGTGACCGATAGAAGAACACGCTTAACATCCAAAATGGTTGAAGTATTGTCTTGCAACCGGGATTGAGAACGGGATAATAGGAGATCCGAGAATCTTGTAGATGAAGAAGATATTTGATTGTATGTATTTTCGAAAAATTTCTAAGTGTTTTGTAATAGTTTATTTGTAAATCAAAAATTATAATTTTAATATCAATCTTATTTTTAATTTTTTCTATTTTTTATAATTTTTTCGAATTTTTTTAATTAAACCAGACTCGGATCCGTTCCGGATCGGGTCCCGGTTTCCCGGTGTGGTGCATTGCACTGGGAAACTGGTGCATGCCGGAGGCGGTGCGAACAGCCCCGCGACTTTCAGCTCTAATTCTCATACATGCCTCTTGTTGACAATGTAAATAAAGGAACCTTGTAGAAGATAATTACAAATCTTCACCTTATCTAGAAGATTCTGTAAATCATGGGATTAGAAAAAAGAGGGGATCGTGGAACAACCCTATAAATGTAATCTCTACAAGAAACTCAAACAAACAAGAAAAGAAGAAGGACTAAGTCCTCCCGTGGAGTAAGAAATTCCCGAACTACGTAAAATCTGCATGTTCTTTTCATACAAATCATTCATATACTCATTCTAATATGGAATCGAAGTAGTGTTTTCGATATTGAAAACTTGTATCGTCATCTACCCAGAATCAACTTCATAGGGACATGACTAAAGAACTTACAGTAGCCGAGAACAGCCTTATGGCTGAACAATTCAAGCAGTAGCTGAAAATTCAGCAAAACTCATCATCCTCTGGAGAGTCAGAGCACATGAATCATCACAGTGTTGTGATAGATATCAAACTAGATGATCACAACTATGTGTTGTGGGCTTGTCTCATGGAAGTGGAAATTAGTGGCCAAGGGCGACTGGAGTTCATCACTGGTCAAGCCAAAGCGCCGGCAGAAACCGATGCTGGCTACTCTACATGGAAAACGAGGGACTCACAAGTGTTTGGATGGATCACACGATCCATGGACAGGAAATTGGTTAAGAAATACGCACATTTTCCGACTGCATATGAGCTATGGAGGGTTTTGAAGAAAACTTTCACTGCAGGAGAGGATAGCTTACAGATCTTTGACCTTATCACTAAGATAGATCGATTAATTCAGGGACAATCTTCAATCGAGGATTACTACGGTAAATGTACTGCTCTATGGCTAGAAATCGACCGTCGCCGTCCCAATCCCATGGAGGCGACTAATGACATCGAGAAATACAATGCATTCCAAGATGAACAAGGTTGTTCTCATTTCTCGCCGGGCTAAACCCAGAATTCAACCATACAGCGTGTGACATTTTGAAAGAGAAATCAACACCCTCAGTTGAAGTAGCATACGCCACTATTCGACAAGAAGCAGCCGCAATCACATTATCCTCGCAGGAACTTCCGATGTGTTGAATACATCACAGGGTGTCAAGAACCATTTTTCACAAAATCAGAGGTAAAATCAGAGTGGGACTGACTCACGACGGTCAGATAGCCAATTTCTGACTAATTCATCATCCTGCAAGGTACTCGATGCGAATTTTGCAACGTCTAGGGCACACAGAATCCATATGTTACAGGAAGAATGATTACCTGGGAAATCAGAGGCCTATCCGTCGTGAGGGTCGCGTGGCTGTGGTAGATGGCAGTCCCCTAGACTCAACAGAGGACGAGCTTGCCATCGCAAATCTGGGAAACATTGGCGGCGACACCTCCGATGGAAGAACCGACACCCGCAAATCTGTGAATGAATTGAACGTCACGACCATAGGTAAGCTTTTTTGTTCGCATGTTAAGTTACATAATCACCCTCCGATGTTATCTGGTGCACAGTATTTTTGAGAAGGGGTTTTTCGTCCTTTATCAGCTGATGGTGGGTTGATCGGAGGAACAGACATAGATGGGCCGAACTACCAGCCCAAAGGTGAATTAACAGGTATAGGGCTAATATCCAGAATTTGGCCAAAGAGGACAGCACGGGATAAAATTCATGGGACAAACTATGCGACTAGAGCGCAAATTGGGTCCAACGGGCCGAATGTTCGGAATAAACAAACTTGGATTTTTGACTGCAGAGCTACTGACACGATTATATATGATTTGTCTGATATTATTCGTGCGCAGGAATCTAAAGAAAAAATTGGTTCAAACGGTGAACGGTGAATTTGCTCCTGTCAAGGGGGCAGGAGTTATCAGAATTTCTCCATCAATGACACTGTCGAATTGCTTATATGTTCCCTCGTTATAGTACAAATTGTTATCTATCAGTCATGTCTCGAGGAAACTTAACTGTGTTGTGATGATGTACCCTACTTTTTGTGTCTTGCAGGATATCCGTTCGAGAAGATAATTGGGCGTGGCACTGAAAGGGGCAGTTTGTACTATGTCGATGAAGTAGATTCAATGGGAAAGACACTCTTGGCTCAAGGGTCTGTCGACTCCAAAAGTTGGTTATAGAATCGACGACTTGGTCACCCATCCTATACGTATCTCCGCCGGTTATTTCATCAGATTTTTAGTACTACCTTTCATTGTGAAACTTGTGTCCCTGCCAAGAGTCATAAACAGTCTTATGTTCCTTCAAATACTCGTATTCCGCATATTTTTTCTTTAATACATTCCGATGTCTGGAGTCCTGCTCCATGTATTGGTGGGCAAGGTTATAAGTACTTTATTCTCTTTATTGATGATTTTTCACGCATGACATGAGTGTATTTCCTTAAACATAAGTCTGACGTATTTGAAAATTTTCGTCTTTTTCATCTATGATACAGACTCAGTTTGGAAAGAAAATTCAAATTCTTCGTTCCGATAATGGGGAAAATTTGTAAATCAGCAAATGAAAATGTTTTGTTCTGAAAATGGGATGTTGCATCAAACTTCATGCCCTTATACTCCTCAGCAAAATGGAGTAACAGAACGGAAAAATAGGTTTTTACTCGAGATTACACGGGCCCTCATGCTTGAGTCACATGTTCCATCCTTTTTTGGCCCGAAGCCGTATCAACAGCTGTCTTTCTTGCCAACCGGCTTCCTACTTAGGTATTGAACTTTCGTACTCTCATTCAGGATTTATCAGAATAGTCTAAAGTGCCTCCACCTATGTCATTATCTCCTCGTATTTTTGGATGTTCGGTCTACGTGCACATCCCGAAGGGAAATCGGTCTAAATTTGACCCGTGTGATGAGAAGTGCGTGTTTGTTGGGTAAGAGACATCCCAGAAAGGGTATCGCTGTTATAACCTGGTTATGCGTCGTCTATATGTCACCATGGATTGTGACTTTGTCGAACCAGAGTACTATTATGCCTCAATCCAATCAAGGGTTCAGGGGGAGACTCATAATGATAGTGATCCGCTTGATTGGCTTCTTCCATTGTCCAGCTTCTCATCACACTCCACGACAGCACCTCCCGATATTGTGTCTCCTTCTCAAGTGCCTCATGCATAAGAGCCACCCGAGCCGACTCATGAGCTAGAAGGTCTACCCGTTCAAGACTTTGATGACGACATAGTACCACCAAACCTTGAAGTGGATCCCCAAGTGTCCTCTTCGTCGGAGAATCCGATAAGTACACTATCCCCTGAGTCCTCAGTGTTACCTACAGATACTGTGCATACTGACCTTGATATAGGACTTCCTTTGGATATTATGCATACTGACCTGTATACAGGATCTAAGAGCCCGGTGACTCCTCGATATATCTTACCTGTTCGGGTTAACAGGGGTATTGCAAAGAAGAAGTTTACTGTTAGGTCCCTGGGCTCGGGATCGAGTGGTCGGTCTTGAGTATCCGGCTTCAACAACCTTGCTGGTGGATAGAGGGTGTTTCCTCCGGCGACCAATGGCTGAACTGTAAAGATAGAGAAAGGTCAGTAAGTGAACTCCAGGCTGGGGAGAACAAACCCGCAGAACTCGTAAAAGGGAGAACTAACTAGGGAGATAGAGATGAACTCTGTCAAAATATTCGATACCTTCTTCCTCCTCCGATACCCCCTTTACATAGCAGGTGAGAGGTACTTCAGCACACACAAACTAAATGCTACAGCTATTAGTAGAGTATGTACAACCACCTGATCCCATTTATTACTTCCGTCTTTTGTGGTGCTTCTTGTAGACTAACATATCCCTTTTCTTTCTTTTAGGAATTGCCAAGCTGTCATCCGAAGTCATGACATTTACCCCAGAGCATAACACGAAGACTCAGAGATACCCTATTGCTGATCTCGTTAGGGGTAGTATGTCTGATTCAGCATGAGCTTTTTCCGCTGCGGTATATAATGAGGAGATTCCTCACAATGTGACTGAGGCTATGGAGAGCCCTGATTGGAGAAATGCTATGGAAGTAGAGATGGATGCTTTGTGAAAGAATGAGACGTGGGAAAGGTGTGAGTTACCTTCCGGTAAGAAAACTGTTGGATGTCGATGGGTATATACCATCAAAAGTAAAGCCGATGGCACTATTGAGTGATATAAGGTGAGGCTAGTCGCCAATGGATACACCCAGACTTATGGCATGGATTATTCTGAGACTTTCTCTCCGATGGCCAAACTTGATACGTTACGAGTCCTATACTCTGTGGCACCGAACTTGAATTGGCATCTTCATCAATTCGATGTGAAGAATGCTTTTCTACATAAAGACTTGAGTGAAGAAGTGTACATGGAGGGGCCACCTGGCTATTCGAGTGATTTTCTCCCCCGAGAGGTTTGTCATTTGAAAAAGGAACTATATGGTCTCAAGCAGTCACCTCAAGCATGGTTTGGACAGTTTACGCTTGTTATGAAGAAATACGGGTACATCTAGAGCAATTCAGACCACACGCTTTTCTTAAAGCATCGTGGTCAGGGCATTGCCTGCCTTATTATTTATTTAGACGACAAGGCCATTACTGGAGATGACATTGAGGAGATTGGAGAGCTGAGGAAGTATCTATTTCAGGAGTTTGAGATAAAAGACCTGGAAATGCTGAAATATTTTCTAGGTATTGAAGTAATGAGATCGAAGTCTGGCATATATATATCTCACAGAGGAAGTATGTACTTGACCTACTTGCTGAGACGGGTCTACTTGAGTGCAAACCTGCAGAGACACCTATGATGATGAATCATGGTCTGAAGATGATAGAAGAAGGAGAGTTGACTGATAGGGGGAGATACCAACACCTGGTTGGTAAACTTATTTATCTGGCACATACACGACCAGACATTGCCTATGCAGTTAGAGTTGTGAGTCAGTTCATGCATAGTACGCAGAGTCATCACATGGATGCAGCTGTGAGGATCTTGCGATACCTTAAGGGATTCCCAGATACTGGAATCCTGTACAGGCGAAACGGTCATCTAAAAATTGAAGCTTACACTGATGTTGATTGGGCTGGTAGTCAAGTGGATCAATGTTCTACGTCAGGATACTTTACCTTTGTGGGAGGAAATCTTGTCACATGGAGAAGTAAGAAACAGAGAGTAGTGGCGAGATCTAGCGCAGAGGCCGAGTTTAGGAGTATTGCCAAAGGAATCAATGAAGTATTGTGACTGAGGAAATTGATGACTGAACTTGGTTATCCATCAATGGAAGCATGCCCACTAATGTGCGACAACAAAGCCGCTATACATATCTCCGAGAATCCTTTCCAGCATGATCGCACGAAGCATGTGAAGATTGACCGACATTTTATTAAGGAGAAGCTAGACGACAAAGTTGTGACTTTGCCCTTTGTGCGTTCTGAAGAACAGTTGACAGACATTCTCACTAAGGCTGTCAATGGACGTGTGTTCCATGCGTGTCTATCCAAGTTAGGCGTCGGATATCCACCGCCTAACTTGAGGGGGAGTGTTGACAAAATAAATAAGGAAAACATTGTAAATAAGGTATAAGATAATTATAAATCTTCACCTTATCTAGGAGATCCCGTAAATCATGGGATTAGGGGAAAGAGTGGATCTTTGACCAATCCTATAAATGTAACCTCTGCAGGATACTCAAACATACAAGAAAAGAAGAAGAAGGACTAAGTCCTCCCGTGGAGTAGAGAATTCCCGAACCACGTAAATTCTGTGTTCTTTCATACAAATCATTCATATATTCATTCAAAACAAGAAGATGGTATACTTCTCCCATATATGACTCATTCATCACACCACGACCCACTAGCTTGCCAACTGATGGCACAAGAAACCATGTATGTAATGCTGGAGCTGGACATAGACACAAAGCCAAGAGAGGATGAAAAACTTCCAGAGACATAATTGCTCCACCAATAAGTCTGAGAAAAATTTGCAAACCTCTCCCTCAGATTTGATCCATTTGTCAAGAGAGAATGGATATTCATTGATACTGATCTTCATTATATCTGCGAATAGAATATCTGCAATTCTAACCGATTGCATATCCACACCCCCTCTCAAACGGGATGAATATGGGATCTCAGTATCGTACCTTAAGTCAAACTCTTCCAATATTTGCATAACCAAATTCCATTGCTTGGAAAGATGCATCTTCTGGTTATATATATAGAGAGAGTATGAATCTAGTGGGCAACACTACTATGGCCAGCTTTTCATTGTGTGGGTAGCTCATGTATTAACCGTTAGATCTAAAATCTAATGGATCTAAAACCTCCCCATTCCAGTCATTTTCCTCTCTTCTTCTCGGCGACTTTGTTGAGCTCCAAGGTGGCAGCCAAACACCTCTCGCGCAGGAAGGAAACAAGGACGAAATTGCAGAATTCAGCGAATCCTCATCCTGTGCGAAGCCCTGGATTCTGGCGAAGCCCCATCCTGTGCGAAGCCCTGGATTCTGGAGTCGCAATTCTGGAGTCGCGATTCGTGCAGGTGAGCTGTTGGAATCGCTGCTTTGCCAGAAATGGCGCTAGAGCTTCGTCGGAAATGGGGTTCTTCAGCACCTCATCTCCTCATTCATCTACCTCCTGCGCATCGCGGCTTCGCCAGAAATGGCGCTAGAGCTTCGCCGGAAATGGGGTTCTTTGGCACCTCATCTCCTCATTCATCGCCTGAAATTATTTTCTCCCTTGGATTTGCCGGAATCGCGATTTCTCATGAGGCTTTAGTCTTCCGTGCTGTGTTTGGTTATGTTCTGTTTTCTGTGCTATGTTGGTTGGTCTAATTTTCTGTCTAATGAGAGATTTAATTATAGTCATTGGATTCAAGATCTAACGGCCCATAGTAGGACTGCCTACAGTATTGAAAAGCTGCCCATAGTAGGCCGCCCACTAGATCCAGACTCTCTCTCTCTATAGATAGATAGATAGCGGAGAGCCCTTTGCATGCCTTATAAACATCTGCTCAAGGTCAATGAAAATGTATCCCTTGACATTATCAAGTGCATAGGCTGATACTATCAATAGCTTTCGCCCCAACTCGTCCATTTCAGCAAATATTTGCATAACCAAAATTTCATCTGCAGTAATCAAATGTTCTTTTTGTGGGTATTCACAATCATCAAATTAAGATGCTTTAAGCAAAGTAGAGCTCTTGTCACAAACCAAATTCACCCGGCAGCGAAAACACTTCAAACTCATCGTATTGTTCTCATCGACCACCTTTCGCACCATGTTGCTCGCCAAAGCACAGTCCCCAAATCCAGTGTCGGTACCAAGATCGTGTCGGAATCGTATCTCCAAAGGAAGTAGACCAATATTTTCGAGATCCGATATATTCTTCAACATGCCCACCTTCCATCCAGAAAGAGATTGAACGACTGATACAGGAGCATGCGATATTTCCAATAACATCAATCTAGCTCTAAATATATCAATCAAGAATCCAGTGGTCCAAATTCGGTCGGACGCATAAGGCCATATCATCTTTAGCAGTCTGTATATAACTTCTGCCGCAAATATTAGGACATCATCAAAGGACTTTTTAGATAATACACAAATCAATTCTCCCAAGTCCAATTCCTTTAAAGCGGCACCTTTTTCAATTACTTCAAAACTCTGATTGTTAGAAACCTTTTCAACGACAGAGACATCATCAATAAAATAAGATGGTTGCGCATTAACAACTTGAGTGCCAAAATTATCGACCGAAGACCCTGCAATAATTTCATAAGCTTCAGTAACATTTTTCGCAAGTTCTTCATCCACAACAATTAAATTATCACCTTTATCCACAACTTCTTCAATCTGCTCGAGGAAGGGCTCCAAGGATGAGAGAGTATCCACGACAGTAACTGTAGGATTCACATACTCATCGGAGATACCATCGGCCTCAATTGCATTTAATCTATCATCGGGTGCAAAATTAGGAGGCTATTCCTGAAGATTTTGTCGTGCTAATGACAATGAATCATGACAGATGCCAACAAAGTTATTTTCTTGGTCACCCACTGAGGCAGCAGAGTTGCCGCCAAGGACACCAAAAGAATTATCATAGGCGTCACTAGGCACAAAATATTGTCGGAAGTCAATCTCTTTACGTTCATCGGCGAACTCGACCACAGGAGTTTGGTAGAACTACAGGTCAAAACGGATTTTAACCTGCGAAAAAAATTGTCCCAAGTGGTAATCATGCATTACACTGCAGATAACGGATCCAATCAAATGCTTGTCCTTCAAGATATAGGCTAACATATCGGATTTTTTGATCAACAGGTGTATTTTTAAGAGTGAAATATTTGTTGATGCGACATCACCATCCATGTGGGTCGATACCGTCTAATATAGGAGCACCATAACAAAACTTTGGTGTATGCATTGCCGGGTGAGCATCAGCCACAACGTAGATCAAATGTGGCTGATGCTCACCCGAACTAAATTCCCAAACCCCCCTTTTTTTATAGCCTTTCGAGAACTATGCTTAACTAATACCTATTCTATTTCGGATCTTCCCGGTGCGGAGAAGTTTGTTTTGCAGGATTTTCAGGACGTGTTCCCTGACACCCTACCCGTACCTGTGCATCCCTGGATCGATATTTCTATGGATTTTGTGCTAGGGTTGCCTACGTCTTCGCGTGGGCATGATAGTCTTTTTGTGGTAGTCGATCGATTTTCTAAAATGGCTCATTTTATTCCTTGCAAAAAGACTAATGATGCCAAGCATGTTGCTGATTTGTTCTTTCGTGAGATTGTTCGTTTGCATGGTATTCCTCGTACAATTGTTAGTGACAGGGATGTCAAGTTCTTGAATTTCTTTTGGAAGACCTTATGGGGTAAGCTCAGGACGAAGCTGCTGTTTTCGACCACGACTCACCCCCAGGTGGATGGACAGACGGAGGTGGTGAACCGCAACTTGGGTGCCCTACTGCGGGCATTGATTCGGAAGAACAAAAAGAATTGGGAGGTATGTGTTCCTATTGCAGAGTTTTCCTATAATCGTACCAGACACACCACCACTGAGTACTCCCCGTTTGAGGTCGTGTATGGATTTAATCCCCTCACCCCCTTGACTTGTCTGTGTTGCCTACTACTAAGATTCTTGATCTCGATGGCAAGCGAAAGGCCGAGTTTGTGCAAGATCTGCATCGTACGGTGCACGAGAAGATTGTCAAGAAGAATGAGCATAATGCGCGCGTGGCCAACAAGCATCGGAAGGCGCTTGTGTTCGAGTCGGGGGATTGGGTTTGGGTTAACTTTCGAAAGATCCATTTTCCTCACCACACCAAGACCAAGCTGGATCCGCAGGGCGATGGACCGTTCCAAGTACTGCAGCACGTGAATGACAACGCCTATGTGATTGACCTGCCAGGTGAGTACAATGTTAATGCTACATTCAATGTGGCTGACTTGAGTCCGTTTGATGTTGTAGATGGTCGTGAGCTCAATGTTTTGGATTCGAGGTCGAATCCTTTCTCAGAGGGAGGGGATGATGAGAGTGGGCGAGCCAGAACTGATGACCCGTTGCAAGGGATAGGAGGCCCAATGACTCGTGCACGGGCCAAGAGGATGAAGGACGCGTTGAGCATGCTACTGGAAGGTGTGAGAAGATAAGAGGAAGCTAAACTGGATGCCGGCAAGTCATGGGTCAACATGATCACATTTGTAGAAGGCCAAGATGCGCATGAGGGAGTCATGGCGGGCAAGATGGGCGTCGTGAGCTCGTTACCTAGTCAATAAATTAGAATTAAAGTTTGGACTATTAAAGTTTATTATTTTGATAATGTTTTAATTAGGATATTATTAAGATTCCTTGTTTTCTTAGAAGTCTTATTTGCCTTGTTTATAAGCCTATTTAAAGGGCCTCTGGTTCGAAT
>JAOYMZ010029131.1:0-16943 GCA_025802335.1 Pinguicula primuliflora | reverse complement strand
ATTCGGGCCCTAACCACACCCATGTGACAAAACAAGCACACACATACATTTCAAGGTAAACTAGCATACTTTCATAAACTAAAAAGACATGGTTTCATAAGGAGGCTCAACCGAGGCTCAACCGAGCCTCAAGCTACAAAGTTTAGCTCATAACAAGAGCAATAACATCCAAATACAATGATTCAATACCAAGCAAAGCCATGAAAACAAAGCGGAAGGTAGAAACGATGGCCCTTTACTATCGGACGGATGAAGCTCTTCTATGGTGAAATCGCCTCCTCTACAAGTCCGCTCTTCAATTATGTCTCTCAATGCCAATCTGATGCTTCACGCTAGCTAGGGCTTCCAAAAAAGGTTGATTACACACGGGACCTTTTAGTTTTTACACGGGACACTCACATTTTCACAAGGGCCTTTAAGACTTTGCTCCCATTTGTATAGCTGGCAAAGTTGAGCTCAAAAGTCCTCGTTTGCGGCGTTAAATCTTGCTGATATGTAAAGAGAACTTGTTCAAAAGCTCTAGGGCTAGCTGCAGATGGAATTTACCCTCGTGACCTCTTAACCATACAGGGACAAAGAAGTTATGAGCTGTGCAAGGGCAGGCATGTAAATCCAAACTTCTTTCCCAAAATGGTGAGACAACTTTTTGGGGAGTTGGTGGCTCTTTCTAGTTCCGTGTTTCGCTGGTTCCTAGCCTTGTATAAGCATGTTTGACGCAGTCAAACCGGCCTAGAAGTAACTCGAGCGGGCCACGAGCCCTTATATCCATGGTCATGATGGTCCCTATAGCTTCATGAGCCGGACTTTGGTGCTACGGACAATTATGCAATTTAGGCCAAATATTTGGCTAAGTCTGGGCAGAATGGACTCCAAAATAAGTCCCTTTACATGCTTGATTAATCCCTATAAGAATGTGTAGTGAATTAAGCACAAGTTGTTACAACCTAAAAATATGTACCCGATTCATTAGTGAAGTGGAAATGAGCATAAATTGAGCTATAATCTTGGTGTTTAAGGAATGAAATGGACTAAAATAAAGCATGAAATAAGCCCTAATTAGGTGTTTATCACGATGTGAGATTTGATTGGGTTGTTTCAAATCTTGCTCGTTGCCTATACTAGTTTATGGTAATCTGTCTTTGGTTCTGATTGTTGAAAGCGAAAGTGTATGAGCTGAAGCTAAAAACCTGATTCATGATCTGATTTCTCGTTTGTGGAAGTGGTTGATAGTCCTGAGTTTCATTTCATATGCGGATAGTTTCGTTTGTTAAATTTCTGAAATTTCGAGATGGCCATAGGCTTTTGTTCATTTTTGTTTGATCTAATGCACTTGAATCGTTGGGTTGACTTTATAAAATAGTTTGACTATACTAAGAGCATCACTGCAAATTTTATAAGCTTGTGTTTGCAAAGTTTTAAACCACAAAAATCTTGGTGAACACATAAGCACCACATCACAATACTTCTCTTCAAAGTATTAATCAATGGACCGAGTAAAGAGCACGGAGATAATTTGATTGCATTAGAAAACTAGAGCCTAAACACAATGTTCACAAGTGCGATGTGGTGGGATGCTAACTCAAAGTTGAAGAAGAGGAGATTATGGATTCGTATATTGGGAAACCCTTTTAAATGCTACGATGAAAGAGGACTCACATGGATTGGTGTCAAAAATGGGAGCAGTTGAACGAATAGATGATGGCATATTCGCGCATCAAAATTTGTTGTGGTTTATAATGCTAATCTCAACAACAACAAGGAAGAACTGGATTATGAGATTGAAGTATTTGAAGAATATGATATTAACAATGAAGCTGGATTGCTGATTGTGAAGTTAATAAATCCAGTAAAAACTTTGCTAGGAAGCTATGTGAGCTCGAAAGAACAACTTCGGTAGGAAGCTATATGAACTCGAAAGTTGCTCGGAATCATCAAACTCCGGCGAGCCTGGTGGTCATGCCAGAGAAGACAGCTGAATGGGAAGATGAAGGGTCTGGAATAAATGTGTTACTCAAATCACCATGTGAACATGCGAGCAGTGCGGAAAATTTAACTCTATTCTCGAGAATTGACTATTGTAGTGATGAGCTGTGAGATTTTGAAGAACATATGTTGGAAAAAAGAAGTAGATTAAACGCTACGTTAATACCAAGGAGAAAAAAATGAAGTAGAGATCATAGCATGACCAAGCCCACTGAACCTATGGCTCGTCAGCTAGTGGGCTTATACAATAGACCGGTATATTTGTTACTCAGACTAATGCAATTTTGTGATGCCAAAAGAAAACATATTGAGAAGCTAAAGCAAGTAAGAGCAACGAAAGAAGCTGAACAAGTCTCTACCGTACAAAACGTTGAATTAGATCTAGAAACTCGGGAGAAACTCCTTACGGAAGCATAGAAAACACTTGACCTGGAAACTCTAATTGGAGTTCAAACAGATACAATACATCTAATGCCCCTAATACGAATGGAAACAATAAATAGGGATATCGCTATCTCTTGAAGCATCACTGGGCATTGGTGATTACAAGCCTATTTTATGAGGATTCTCAATCACAATGTTAGTGGGTTAGGTGTTGGCTATAAAAATAAGGAGTTTCACAAGTCATCACTCAATTTGACATTCAATTTACATGGTTCCAGGAAACTAAGCAGGCAAGAATTGAAATAAAAACATGTGAAGCTATATGGAGACATTCGGATTTTGAGTATGAATATCAATCATTTGTGGGATTATCAGGTTGTCGGATGTGCTTGTGGTGGAGAACTGACCGTTTCAAAGTAACCAGGTGTTGGAAAATAAGAGATCTCATTAAAGTTTCGGGTGAATGGCAAGATATCAATGGTCCAATTACACTTAAGGCACTAAATATATACTCCATGTGTACTATTGGAGGGAAGAGATGTTTATGGCATGATATATTACAGAGAATCAGCCAAGACACTGATGCACCTTGGTGTTTATCGGGGGATTTTAATGCAGTGTGATGTGTTGTTGAGAAGAAATGCTCTACTCATCTTAATGTAAGTGAGGTAACCGAATTCAATGCATTTCTAGATGGGATTGAATTTATCAATCTTCCATTGCTGCTGAGATTGGTTACTTATTACCATCCTGGAGGTTTGGGCCCTGGTAGTATAGACATGATATTGGTGTCTAGTGAATGGTTAAACATTTGGCTAAATATATCGTAGTTGGATATTAACAGGAAAACTGCAGACCATTGTTCTTTGGTTTTGCTAACTGACTTTCTGAACCAGGGACCAAAACCTTTCAGAGTTCTAGATATTTGTTTTTATCACAAGGAGCATAACTCTTTTATGAGATAATCTTGGAGTGAGACGTTTGATATTGGCACTAAGGGCTTTGTATTAGTCCAAAGACTGAAGGAGCTTAAAGAAAAACTTATATTGTGGAACTAAGATGTTTTTGGTGATCTCAACAAGCAGATCATAGATACAAATGGAAATAGCATCACTAAATGATGAGGTGATTCTGTAGAGAACGAATTTTGAAGTTGAATTGTGAAGATTGAAAGGAATGATGGGTAGTCTTACATTTCAAAAAGCATGAATAGAATGATTGCATGAAGGGGATGGAAACTCAGAGTATTTTCAGGCAAGTGTGAAAACAAATTGTAGTAGGAACACTATAAAGGGAGTAATGATTGATGATAGATGGATGCGAGAAGTGACAGCGGTTAAATAGTACATACATGAAAGTTTCATGCAACATTACAAGGAGGAGGCCATTCCTAACACTACAAAACATGATTACTACAGAGGAAAATGGGCGGATCATAGCATCATTCACTAAAGAAGAAGTGCACACAACGCTAATGAAATGTGGAAGAGGGAAAAGTTCGGGTCCTGATGGCTTCAATTTCAAGTTTTTGAAGCACTTCTGTCAAATATTTAAAATTGACATATTGGACTTCTTTCATAAATTCTGGATGGATGGGAAACTGGTGAAGGTATTAAATGGGACTATGGTTGCTCTAGCTACAAAGTGCTCTTCTCCTAGAATTATAACTAATTTCTGCCCTATATCTATGGTGGGATCAGTCTATAAGCTCCTATACAAGGTATTGTACACAAGGCTTAGCTTGATCTTATCCTGACTTATTCCTCTTACATAAACGAGATTTATACCCAAGAGATTTATTATAGACAAAATTGTCCTCACTATATCCTTGAGGCTAAATCTAAAAATAAGGAGTGTATAAATACTAAAGGTAGAGTTTCAACATGCCTTTGACAGTATTAACTGCAGTATTTATGGAACCTTATGCATTCAATGGGGTTCTGCTCTAAATGGATAAGCTGGATGAAGGGGTAAATAGAATCAGCTTATATATCTATCTTGGTTAGTGGAAGTTCATGTAGTGAGTTTAAAATGGGTTGAAGTGTCCCGGAGACTCTTTATCATGTTTACTCTTTTCAGTAGTAGCAAAGAGACTTCATCTCCTAATTTATAAAGTTATAAAACAAGGAACCTTGAAGGTGTATAGAGTGGGAGATCAGAATATTCAAATAACTCATCAGCAACATGTTGATGACACAATATTGTTTGGTAATGGATCTTAGGAAGATGCAACAACATTGAACAGCCTACCATGGATCTTTGAATTAATCTCAAGGTTAAAGGTTAACTTCAAGAATAGTAGATTGTTTTCCATAAATATTCCAACAACTAGACAAAATGATCAAATGAGCTTACCCAGATGCAGTGTTAATACAATACCATTTTGTATCTTGGTGTACAAGTGGGGCAAACCCAAGATTGGAAAGAACTTGGACGTCAGTTCTTGAAATCCTCAAACAGAAGCTCAATGGATGGAATAAAAAAATTCGCATCATTTGGAGGCATTACTCTTATCAAATTAGATCTGACATTTATTCTTTTCTACTATTTTACTCTATATAAAGTCCGTGAAAGAATCATAAGAAAAATGACAAGCATAAAGAACAAATTCCCGTGGGGAGAAAAAGTTGCAGGAAAGGAGCATTAAATGGATCAAGTGGAAGGTGGGTTGTTATCCAAGACCTAAGGGGGGAAATGTATCAAGGATCTGAAGCAGTACGATACGTCATTGCTGAGAAAGTGGGGATACATGATGGTATCTGAAAATTTAGGATTGTGGATGCAAGTTCTAAATTCCTTATATGGTTCGCTCAATTCTGTCAGAACAATAGTAAGAGCAAAGGCATCTACCTGGTGGAAAGATCTGGATGAGCATGTATTTGATTCTACATGATTTAAATTTTATATGATGGACAAAGTAAGGATGGTAGTAACATGAGATTCTAGTTGGACATATGGATAGGGGACTAGTGTTCTGCGGGGCTATATCCTCACACCTATCAAAACGCAGTTGACAAGCTGGCTACGATAACTGGAAAAGGTAGATGGGAAGGTACTTGGTCTTGGGCCTAGTTATGGCATCACACCACTGCAGGAATGACGAGATATAGGAATTGAACAGCCTACTTCGCCTGCTAGACCAGGCGTCTGATCCCACAAACCAGCATTATATATGGCAACGGAAATTACGAAGTCTGATGAAATACCCAACAAGTGAAATATATGAGCAGATCATGATAGATGACTGGGCTAAGGCAGATAAAAATAATGTAGCATGGTTAGTGAATATTATTAACTTAATTGGATTTCCAAAAGATCTATTCCCAACCTATCATCATATTTGTTATAAAAAAAACCTATCATCATATTCACATATTTAAAAAATCCTAATGTTGCGCAAGACATGACAGTTGCGGCGACCAATACCCAGTAAAATTCGAAAGCCCACGTGCATTTCTAAACGCATGACAAAGTTCCAAAGTACTTCCATAAAGATAAAATGATGTTATGAAAATGATACATGATTCCACGCATATCTCGGTTATGCCACACTGCTGACAACAGCGCAACCTGTTATACAATTCCAGTCACTCTCATTTCCATTCCTCACATCCAAAACAATACCAATTGAATGACAGGCAAGTAGCAAGAGAAACTAGAATTAATTTAGACTACCATTTTGATTTATATTTTCCTAAGTAAATATTTAATTAATAGAATATGTTGGTTGCATTTACTATATTTTATTTTTTATAATGAATAAATATTAATTTATGATTGGGGCAGGATCCCCATTCATGTAGTTATACATTCAATTATACATGCATTTTCAATTTCGACCATTAGGATCGTCCTTTGACGGAATTGGTCATATCGTTAGAAAGCATATACGTAGAAGATCATATGTCCCATGTTTAGTTCTGGTTCCGGCAACTTCGTCGCTGGAATTTTCTAAAACCTTATTTAGGACTATTTAACCCAAGGGAAAAATGTGAAACAAAATTACCGGTGATGAGGTCATTGGAACATCACCAAAACGTGAACATATGATCTTCTTTGAATAAGTTTTCTAACAATGTGACCAATTTTGTCAAGGGACGATGGTAGTGGCCGGAATTAAAAATACATGTATAACTGCATATATCAGAATCCCTCTCCTTTATGATTTGTTTTTAATATTACGAGATATTATAATGATAATATCATTTCAACGTCAGAAAATGAGACATGATTTACACGCAATACATAGAAACAGGTTTGGCAATATATCGGCATCACAATAAACTGCGAGTAAACATCGACATCACATTGTTTTAATACAATAGAGGCATACAAGCCAAAAAATGAAGTGACAAGCCCTGCTTGCTGCAAGAAAAAAAATCTCAGACCCTTAATTAGGGTGGTTGGAATTGGAAAGGCGACAGGTACTCGACATTTTGGATGGCAGCTCCGTTAAGGCTAGAAGAAGCTCCATCATGAAATTGTTGCAGCTGGACGGGGAAGAGGCTCGAAGAAGATTGCTGCTCAATGATTGGAACCACTACCTCCTTTTGACTCCCAGGTACCAAAGGGATACTATCTTTGGGTCGATGCTGCTGTGAGCCATCAAACCGGATCCCCAACATGTGATGGGATTCTTCAGGATAACACCGTAACTGGATTCAAGGTTTCTCTATTTGTTTTGGTAATTGTACTGTTCTAGCAGCTAAATTATTGGTTGTCTTCTTTGGTGTGTGTATTGTAAAGCACCATCAATCGCTGCATGTAACTCTACTGTCAGACAACAAAGAAGCTACTAAACTCCTGAAAGAAAGCGGGTTTGACCTGCCAAATGTCAGCCTAGTAGGCAAAATTCGGGAACTTCTGGGCCGGGTCTATTGTCCTCAGTCCGCCATGTCCCGGACTGACAGTTCTGAAGCGAACTGGTTTGCAAAAGCAGGATTATCAAATACCTTGTCTCATCTACAAGTTTTTCTCATTGAGCCTCCATCTGGTTCTATCGTGCTAAGTCCTCCGAATTTATCGCTAGACTCAGTTAAAATTGTTAACAACCAAGCGACGTCATTTTGGGATGCACTGTCGAGCTTAGTTCACAGCTCAATTCACAACCTCAGCACAGGTAGCTCTATAGACCGACGAACCTCTAACCAAGCACACAACTTCGTTCCATTGCACCCAAGGGACGACAGAATAGGAACTGGTGTCCTGCACGTATTGGGGGGGGGGGGATAAGTCTATCGGTCCTGAAGCAATGCACATGAATGGAATGACAGGTTAGAGAACCATGACATCGACATCACATTACCAACCTCCTGTAACACAAACCCCTCCTATTCAAGGTAAATTTTTGACTATGCCCTGTCAGGGCATTTTAATTGCTAAAATGTCTTGCCGTGCTAAGCCTTCAACACAGAAGGGCACGGCACTAAAGCCTTCAGCGCGGTCCTTAATTCGCACTGAAGCCTTCAGCACAGTCCTTAATTCGCGCTGAAGGCTTCAGCACAATTTCAGACCCACGCTGAAGCCTCCAGCGTGAGGTTTCCTGCCCCCTTCCGCGTGGTTGCTAGTAGCACGACCTCTCCTATTTAAATGACATTCCTGTATTCCATTTACCTACACCTCCAAAACAAATACAATTTGAAGTGCCTACCTGCAAAACATATGCAGTTTGAAGTGTCAGAAAGATAAGTATCATTTTTTGGGCTACCAGTTCCCTTCTTATTTTCCAAAGATAATTTTTAAATATTCATCCTTGTGTATTTGAAACGTTTAATATTGAATTAATATTAATTTATCTTTTGTTTTATTTATTAGAATCTATTATAATGGATAGTTTTAGAGGTTCTGAATTTTTTGATTGGTTTTCTGGTTCGAGTTTGGAAATCTCTATTTACATATGCCTCCGGGGTGTGTCGGGCCAAGTTCATCAATTCAATATCCAAATTATTCAAATAACCGTATCCAAATTATTCATAACATCCTTGTGCACCAAGCCAAGATGTGTGGTCTCAACCGATGAGTCAAGGAGGTTGTTCTTAGTAACAAAATACTTGGACGTTGCCTCAAAGTAATTTAGCTTACCACTTCTCCCCAATTATTGATCAAGTAGGTGATACAGCAGACATTGATGTAGACGACATCAATTCTAAACCTGACACTGAAGATGAGGGAGAGGATATGCAATCCATTACTGTGCGGCCATGGGTAGATCAGATGTATGATGGATCATATATTCCATATTTTAGATGGCTTGTCCTATGATGGGGACTCAACGAATATTCCACCCCCATTGAGTAGAAAGCGTTACGATGAAGACTTGGGCCTGATCGCAGATGGCCAACTATTCAGAGATAAGCCTCATCTTCAACATGCTGTAACAAAGTACCATATTATGGTGATAAAGAGAGAGTTCTGTGTGGTGAAGAGCGATAAGATACGGTGGTATGTTGCGTTTATGCATTTATCGGAAGGTCTAAGATGCAATTGGGCGCTCATTGTGCTTTACAGACCCAATGGCTGTAAATGGGATATAATGTATATTGGGGCAGAGCACAGGTGCGGTCCTAATGTGGTGACCGAGTATCACCGTAATCTTATCAAGACTTTGTTACACACCAGTTGCATGGCCTAATCCGAAAAAATCTAGGTACTACAACTTTATTTTTCTGCTGTGCATTTCTTATATATATATACTTATCCTTATTTTTAATTTTAATTTTTTAGGATTCACGGCGTATATGGCTCAACAGTTGGTGCAAAATAGATATGGGTTTGAGATTCAATATTCAAAGGCTTGGTGGGTAGTCCAACGTGCTAGTGAAATAGATCATGGTACGTGGACGTCTGGTGTTGAACGTTTGCCTGCCTATCTCACAGCACTACAACATTGGAATCCGACACATGTTGTGAATTAGAGGCTTGAGAATACTGCCAACCCGAGTGAGAAGTAGTTGAAATATGCATTTTGGACATTTGGTCCTTGCATCACTGGGTACCAACACATCAACATTGTTCTGTCCATAGATGGAACACATCTACAGTGCATGTATAAGTTGAAATTACTTGTGGCAGCATCATTAGATGGCAGTTGACACATATTGCCAGTTGCATTTGTAGTAGTAGATGAAGAAACCATGGAGGTGTGGTGTTAGTTTCTTGAGAAGTTAGAAGAGCATGTTACGTCGAAGGATGCTAGGCGTCACTGCTTGATTTTGGTAAGGGGTTCAGGAATTCTTGTAGCTATTCTTGACATACGCACATTCAATGGCGAAAGAGGTGACTCTAGGTTTTGTCTGCACCATATATGCTCAAATTTAAATCGTGATTGTAAAGACAAGGTATCCAAAGGAATGGCATGGAAAGCCGATTCACGAGTAAGTCAACCCAAGTTCCACAGTCAGATGAACAAATTTACCACAGTAATTCGAAAGCACATGAATATCTCGTGAACATCCCTTTTGAGATGTGGACACTGCGTATGATGGAGTACCACACTGTGAAATCGTGACCACGAATCTGGTGGAGTGCTTTAATGGAGTGTTGAAGGGTGCGATGCGATTGCCCATTACATCAATCGTGCAGCATACGCATGGCAGTTCCATTGACTACTTCAATGCACGAACGAGTGATTGTTTGCACATGATATCATCTCTTGACATGTGGAAACCAAGCATTTTTATGAGCGAGCAGTGGCACATGCTCCGATACATGAAGTGAAGCCATTCGATATGATTGGGGGTGGAACTTGATTACACGCGTAAGTTTATACTCATGGCTCACTTGAATGCCAACATGTCGAGTTAAATATCTACAATTGATCGTGTGGGAAGTGATCCTGATACGACATTCTGTGCTCTCATGCGATACAGGTTAGTTATTTATTATACCACATTTTACTACAGTATACTATATAACTTGTATCCTGATCTAAACATTCTAAAATTTGTAGACATGCCAAAAATTTCGCAAGGACCCTATGGATTATTGCATTTCGGAGGTGACTTTCAAGCTTATGCGAACGTATGAGCAACCATGGCATGTGAGGGGTCCCCACATACAAGAAACAACTCCTACATTTTCGTTGATAGATAAATTCAAACTGAAGAAAAACAAACGGACAGGTCGGAGATCAGCTGACTGAGGAACACATAATGAACAGGTCGAAGGCATAATTTTATCTCAAAATAGTATAGGTAGACCTCATGGTCTTGGGCATGGTATAGGCCGTAGACATGGACGCCAAGCAAGTGATGACATACATATTGATTAATTTATATAGTAATTTAGTTGCCTGATCGGATATTATGATAACAAAAAAAAAACAAATGCAATTGATTATTTAAAGACCAATACAACAAGTGCAAAACAATCGACACATTTTACATTAAATGTCCCCAAAGTATTTCTCACGAATAAAACTCCTCGAACGTCATAGTCTTTAGACATTTATGCTCATAAAGTAAACTTCGCTTCGTTGTCTACCACAAGTAAATGGGTCGTAAGATCAATAAGTGTGTTATTTTCCAACATAAAGGTTTTAACATGGAAATAGCATCTATTTCACCATGATAGCTGATCCTTAACTTGACTATGATTTGGGGGCCAACGACAAAGGAGTCATAGGCCCTACTCCAATACCAGTGCACGAATTCAGGCTTAAAACCGACAAGAGATACTTCATAATCATCGTAATCTTCATCCCGCGTACCACCTTCTACTGCATGCTCTACAGTTGCCTTTAATATAGGCTCCCGCAATTTGCTATTTTGGCCATAGCCAGTCCAACTCACTGTCTGTAAAAAATGTAATTGAGTTAAAATAATATAATGAATGTAATATATTAATACTTAAAAATTACCTCTAGAAAATAAGAAGGGAACTGGTAGTCCAAAAAATGATACTACTCTTGTTGACACTTCAAATTGTATCTGTTTTGGGGATGTGGAGAATTTGAAGAGAAGACGGTCATTTAAATAGGAGAGGTCACGCTACTGGCAACCACGCGGGAGGGGGCGAGAAACCTCGCACCGGAGGCTTCAACGCAGGTCTTAAATTGCACTGAAGCCTCAGCACGGATTACTTAATTACAAATTAAGGAATCTACACTGAAGCCTTCAGCGCGGATTAAGGAATGCGTTGAAGTTTGAAATGGCCTGGAGTTGAATAGGGGTCAATTTGTTCCTATGGCCTGTCAGGGCATTTTAGTTGCTAAAATGTTCTGCCTCACCGAAGCCTTCAGCGCATATTAAGAACCGAGCTTAAGATAAAATATCAGCTTCAGCTTGGTCCTTAATCCACGCTGAAGACTTGGGCACGGCAGGGCATTCTTCGACGCGGCAGGGCATAGAAACAAATTGACCCCTATTCAACTCCAGACCATTTCAAATCCTACACCTCACACAATGATAATCCATCAGCCATTGTAACTTTATGATAGCAACTTGAAATTTAATAAGCTAGCTAGCATATCATTGATAAGTCAGTGGAAAAGGATAGACTCCTGCCAAAAAGCATCGAAGATAGCGAGCCCAAGTCTTTTTTCCTCCCCACCTCTAATTCCTCTTTTCTCTCACCTATAGATACAACTAGTGCATATCTATATACATACACAGCGAATGCTCGTCTTGGTCTCCTCTCACTCTTAGCTCTCTGTTGCTATCTTGTTCTCGTACCAGCCATTTTTTCCTTACATAGAAACCCTAGGAGGGGAGGAGCGTCAGTGGAGGAAGGGATTTGGTTTAAGGACTTTGATCTGTGGTGTTTGGTGCTGGATTTTCTTTAATCCGACGGGGGAGGGTCATTCGCAAAAGTAACCTTATGAGAAATATGTTTTTGAAAAATAATTTAGAAAAAGAATCGCAAAAGTAACCTCCATCTTTAAAAATAAATCAAAATTCGAATATATTTTAGTTTACGCACTAAACGGTTATTACTAAACACCCAGCTAACTTAACCACACTCATTCCTGCCAAATCCATCTACGATCGTACGTAAACACGATCACCGGAAAGCCGAAAGCCAGCATTTTTTTCGTTTTCATTTTTCGATTTTTTCACCATTTCCAGCTCAACGCCTGGTCTGAAAATGTATTCAGAGAGAAAGAGAGAGAGATCATCAATGGGACCAGCGTGAAAAAAGTGCATTTTAAGCTGGTTCATTTGTTGGAGGTGTGCTTGGCTCCAAGTTCTAGCTAACTTATGGCACTATCGTTGCAATCGAGAGATGAGTCATGCATTTTCTTGTGAGGTTTACACTTCCGTATGGTATTTAAAGTAGGATCACTTCATTACATTATAAGAATGGAGCGTGAAAGTGAATGGATAGTTTCGTGTCTCACACGACTAGTCGTCGTTCATTCATTTGGTCTTAACCAGATCAATTTTGTCATGATGCCCGACTCTATAATTTCCCTACATTTACATATGATGCTGTGTTTTCTATGGTTTGCATATGATGCTAACTCTATTTTATAAGATTACAAAATTTTGGGAAGTAAAGGATCACCTGAATATTAGAATTGCAAACGTCAAATGTAATTTAAGAGCTGCTCGAATCGAGGAGAACATATTGTTCGCATATCTATTAGATCTCATGTACAATAGATTTGGACTCAGTAAGGATACATTTGATCTAGTTTTGCAGTACAATCCCAATAGGAAGTGCAATCATATTGGGTCTACCATTTTCTTGTGTGGTGACGGCGATATTTTGGGATTGTTAGGCCAATGTCAGTACGAGAATTTAAGGAGACACACATTGGAAGTTATTTTGCATTCTAAGGAGAACCCGGATGGTGAGCAAGTTGATGGAAATTTCGACGAAGACTACTTCAGTCCCATGATGAGAATTGAAAATCGGGACACACTGGATACACCCCCGATCTATGGTGCGCAAGAGAGCTGCCCACCACACACAGAACAAAAATGTCGGCCCGTCAAAATTTGGATCTTACAAGCTAGGATGCTAGGCAAGTAGGTCCCAGTCCGATATATGAGTCTTTGACTCTGGATGATCTGATACTTGAGTCTCTACCTCTGGATGATCCGATATATGAGTCTAAGCCTCCGGATGATCCGATACATGATTCGCGTCCATTCAATGATCCTTGAGTCTGAGCAAGTATTAATAGGTGATGAGTTAATACCACTACCCATTGATACGTTTGGGGATGGATTAGACATCCATATAGGTCAATATTGTGACTGTAAAGACCAATTGATGAAGAAACTGATTGTCGCCGTGTTTAATGCTAATTTTAAAATTCATACAAGAAAATCCAGCAAGTCTTTGTTAGTCGTATGCTGCGTCGATCAAAACAGCAAATGGAGGGTCCGAGGAGCGAAAGTCTTTGATGCATCAGAGTATTTTACAATCCAAACTTACAATGGCGATCATAACTAGTGTTCGAAAAGTCAGCTGCCGTGGCGGCCGACTAATCGCTCAAAACACCCTCACTGCACCTATTTTTGGCAAATCAGCGTGGTAGGGGGTACCAGCACCGGAGCGCCCGCCCGAGATGTCGCTCTGGGCACTAAGTCGGATGCTTCGGGCGACTAGGCAGCCGCTGCTGGTGCTTAAGCAGCCTCTGTGCCTAGTGACAGCACAATAAATTTGAACTGATTGCATTTTTAAAAAAATTAAACTTATTTTAATTAATTTTGTTTTACTTTAGCAGATTGGATCTCGAGTTTTGAAACTTAAAAACTCAAAATCCACAAAAGCCAAAGCAATTGCAACTAGCAAGTAAAAATTACAACCCAACACGTGGTATTTATAGGAGGGGGAGTGGACCTCCCCCCCCCTATCAACATATGTCCCACACCGGTTTGATAAAGGGGGGAGCTCCACTCCCCCTCCTATAAATACAAGTGTCCTACCTCTACTTTTTTTTGTTCTTGCACTACACTCATATTAATTATTATGAGTTTTGAGTTAGTTTAAATTTTTTTTAAATATAGTTGGTTAATAAAAAGAACTATAAAAAAATTCTATTCGTTGGTCGGCCGAGTCGTTGGGCGGCCGGGGGCCACCCGCCTCCGTCTCTCGACTTCTCGTGCACTGATCATAACTGTTCTCTCGAATACAGACATGCAAGCCATCGACAGGCGACATCTTCCCCAATAAGGGAACTTGTTGCTCCTTAATTAGTCGGTGTTTGGAAGGGGCATGGTCCTAGAGCAATCCAGTCACTAGTTTGCACGAATCTGGGAGCAAAAGTAAGTTATGACAAAGCTTGGCGGGGGACGAGACGTGCTCAAAATAGCGTCCGAGGTTAGCTCGAAGAAAACTACAGCAAACTTGCCTCCCACTTGTATCTCCTCGAACGGTCGAATTCAGGGATCGTAACTCACATACATGTCGATAGAAACAAAAGATTCTAGTATTGTTTTTGGCATTTGGGTCATCGATATGGGGTTACGCCTTCATGAGGAAGGTGATTGGGAACGACGCCACCATTTTAAATGATAAATACAGGAGAGTAATGTTGGTTGCCACAACACATGACAGTGAAAGCAAGTGCTATCCACTCGCTTGGGCAATTGTTGATTCAAAGAAAGGATTTTCGTGGATTTGGTTCCTATCGAAATTGAAAGACATCATTGGCGATACCGACGACCTGGCGATAATATCGGACAGGGCACCTAGCATTGCAGCTGTGATGAGAGATGTTTTCCAGAATACGCATCATGGCATATGTGCATGGCACCTCAGGCAGAACTTAAAGCAAAAATTCAAGTGTGGAGGTATCATCGGATCGTACTGGAAGGTTGTCAATGTGTACAGGGTTGAAGAATTCAATAGTTGCTTGGCAAATATAGCATCTACGTATCCTTCAATCATGACATACCTCGAATAAGAGGTTGGCCATTCGAGATGGGCCAGGTGCCACTACTCACGGCGAAGGTATAGCATCACGATGACAAACTTTGTCTAATCAATAAATGCAGTGTTAGGCCACCAGAGAGAATACCAAGTTATTGCTCTACTGAATGCAATAACAGAAAAAATGTCACAGTGGTGGAATGAGAGACATCAGCAAGCTGCGTCTGGAAACAAATACCGCTCAATTGCTTAGGAAGCTAAGTTCACTAATTACTAGTCTAATTCCAACAGACCGGTTGTCAATCAACTCAATGCACATGAGTATCAAGTCTCAACGGGTGGTAATGTGTCCGCCTTGGTGAATATTTTTACCAAGTCGTGTGATTGCATGGAGTTTAATATAGATTAATCGCCATGTGTACATGTGTTTGCAGCAGCCAATAAAGTCGGGATTAGCGTATACTGCCATATCTCTCCATACCCCACGAGGCAGTATTTGGTAGAAGTATATTGCAATACGATATACTCGGCCACAATGCTGTCATCGCATGTCATTCCCAAAATGATCCGGAGGATAAAAGTGTTACTCCCATATATATGGAAAGGAAGAGAGGAAGACCAACAATGTCACGTCACAAATCGAGCATCGAAATAGTAGCCAAACGAAAAAAATGTTGCAGTAAGTGCGGTGTTCACGGACATTATGCGAAGACATGCAAGGGTGGACGCGTCGATGGGGACCATGTACTAACATGTCACGAATATCCTGCTAACGTTGATGAGAACCCGTATCGACCAGTCACAAATATCCCATTAGAGTCAATTGGGACCACGTATCGATTGGTCATGAATATCCCGCTATTGTCAGTTGGGACTTCGTATCGATAAGTCGCCAATGCCCCAATGACAACATTTTGTTCCCTGTATGGACGAGTCGCGAATATCCCTCTAGTGTCGATGGAGACCCTGCATCGACGAGTCACCAATACCCCACCGGTAGCGGGGATGTACTTTAGTCTGAAATATTTGTCTTCAAATTATTCAGTCGCGATGCTCTTTATATTTCATATTTAAATTGTTTAATTTAAGGACGTTTCGGGTGTGATTCGCTTGTCGTGAAGATATGATTTTATGTTCGGTGTTCCAAATTAAACAGAGTGATCAAGGTTTGAACAATCTGGAGGATCCAAACATAAACATCATTGAAGCAATGCATACAAAATAACAAAAATTGACAAAAGGCCAAATAAGAGCAACTATTTAAGAATGGAAGCTTTGTCCTCGATATCACCGGCGATGCTGTCGAGGTCACGCGCAGCGGCAAGCGTTGCCTCGGAACGGCCGACTAGTAGTTTTATAACTGCGACAAAAATGATATCATGCTCGTCGGCAACGCTTACGGCAAGGTTGCCCACTACGGCAAAGTTAATATTGGAGGGAACTTTGATATTGGCCGCGGTATGAAAGGTAGTGGCAAACAATGAGGCATCGGTGGCAACAGAAGCAGCACCGATGGTGAAGCATTGTAAATTTTCATTATCTGACAGTTGGTCTGCAACGTTGGCACTGGCTTTGGCTTCACCAGCGACACACGAAGTTAGAACTATACCGGCTATAGCTAGGGTTGGCAATTTGGACCCACCCCAGCGTGGAGACCCGGACCCACCTCGTCGTGGGGCGGGTCTGGCCTGCCCCATAGGTGGGTCCGGGGTAGGGGTGGGTGACCCGCCCCAGACCCGCCCCACCCCTAAATC
>JAOYMZ010029100.1:0-16953 GCA_025802335.1 Pinguicula primuliflora | reverse complement strand
GGGTGGGGTGGGGGTGGGGGGAAGTAGATGAAAGATTCAGAATCAATTAACATAACTATGATAATAAGATTACCAGAAAATTGGACGAACATTTTCTTGAACACGGAAAACATTTGTGGGGCGTCTCCATGGCAAGGATCTGGCAACCCTGGACTCTTCAATTAGCCCAAGATTCTGCAGTTGCAAGACTATATAAGCTTCATGCTTGTTTTTATCGATTGAAGTAAGTCAATAGAAAAAGTTCAGGTACACCAACCATCAAAATTGCCAATGCAGATTTCTCCATGTTCAGTGTGTACAAATGTAAAGTTCTGATCCCGCTAGCCATTATCTTCTTGCACATCTCTGCTCCTAGGTGAACTCCATAGGCCTTGACAGCTTCTTCATTGTCCTTGATGGGTTCCAAGGCAGCCGTAATCTCAGGTGGAATCTATAACGGAACACGAGTAACGTGGATTGGACCGGTATAGATTAAGACAGAAGAGTTTAACAAACATTATTGCAGGGACAAATGAAACAGAATGAATGAAAATATTCCAATGTGAGTATAGAAGAAAAGTTAATAGATGCTTTCGTAAGAGATCATTGTATTCAATTCTAGATCTATAAACAGTGCTAGTTCGAAATTTTCATATACCATAATGCAGTTTTGCAATTTTCTTCCTTCATTCAATAATATATAGATATTGGAGAGTTTGTAAAAATTTGCAACCAGAATATTATGGCAGGAGAACTATGAAAATGTAAGCCCATACAGTCATGCTCATGATTCTTCTTTATAGTCTAATCTATCCTGGAGTCATGCAATCAGAAACTATTCAACTAAGTACAAGATGACAATTTGAGTATCCTTAAAATAACTATGTTTTCTTACAGTTTTCGAATTGCCGATCCCAACAAAGGGATAAATACTCAATAAAAAATATCACAAAATTATCATCTTCAGTATCTATCAATTCAGTAATAGGAACAAAGCAAGACATAAAACAACTTGGACAGCAAGTATGACTTGTTCCCCACCTTAGTTTTACAGAAACCAGTCATGCGGATAAAGCCCTTGTAGTTATTAATGGGCATTATTCCGGGTACAATTGGACAGGTTATTCCAATTTGACGACAGTCATCCACAAATTTGAGGAAGATGTCAGTGTCATAGAAGAGTTGAGTTACAATGAGCTCAGCTCCAGCATCAACCTGAGAGGAAAGCAGCACCACTTCCATGGCAAAGTCAACCTTTAGATAAATCATATGACTTAAAAGCTAATTGGTGTAAGAATTAAACCTTTTTCTTGAGATAAGCAATCTCATTTTGATATGCTTCTGGAGAAACCACTCCATCCTGAATAACTTCGGGATGTCCCTCTGAACAAAGAATCACACACGATATGCAAAAAAAGAAAACAACTTCAATAGAAATTTATGAGGAAAGAGCTTATCCAATTCGATTAAGTGAAAATTCAGAAGGACTTCTGTTAGAAATCCACAGTATGGAATATTCATAATTGGGGAATAATCTTTTCCATCATCCAGAATTGGTATAGTTAGAAATGATAGAATTAAATCCATGATTCCAGAATGATCTACTATAGGTGAAAGCTTTGTCAAAAGATTCTCTTTATTTAAATTTGATAATGACTTATATGTTATACATATCAAATTTATAAAGACGAGAGATAGGTTCTTTTTTTGAACTAACATGTGCATAATAAGAATTATGCCTACTTTTTAAGCCTAACGAATCTTCACTCAAAATATTCATTTTTCTAAATCTATAATTGAGCATGTGGCCAAGAGGCGTCAGAACGAGTACGTTCTCCTGAGTTGTAACAACACGACCATAGTAAATCTTTCCATCTAGATAAAATAGAGGAGTTTTCGATTTTATCTCGTAAAGATTTTCATATATTTCAATTAAAAATGAAAACAGGGTATATTTACCTGATATAATTCTATTAATTGGAATTAATAATGTTGTAAATTCTATTTCATTAAGTCAGGCATAAAATCTTAAAGTTTACATACATTTATTGATAGTACATCTTATGCACATATGGCTAGTAAATCTGATTTTAATTCTAAATGATTACTGCAAGACCTTCGGATAGTTAAACTTGATTTTAATTCTAAATGATTACTGTAAGACCTTCGGGTAGTTAAACTAGGATTCAAAGATGAACGCCGACTTTCACTTATAGATGAGAAATTCATTCTAATAGAATTCATTTTGATATTGAAATCCACACTTAGACACCTAAACGAGTTAATACTTCTATTGAAACTTTCACTTCCCCTTATGAAAAGTAAACTGGAACTGTCTGTTCCGAAGTGAAACCTGAAACTTGAACTGGAAGATGAACAGAAAAGAAAACTGGAACTGTATGTTCTATGAAAACTGGAAGACGAACTGAAAAGAGAACTTCTAGAAGAGAAAATGGAAGAGAAAGGAAGACTAGAAGATTTAAGACCTGAACCAGAAGATGAACAGAAAAGAAAACTTCCACTTGAACTGGAACTGGAAGATGAAAGATTTATGCAAGGAAGACTTTTGAAACTTGACCTTTAATTTCCATAATAGAAACTGGAAGAGAAAGGAAAAAGTATTTGAGAAAGTACTGTCATAATGTAAAATAAAAAATCAGACAATGACGGAAGGCCCAACATAAGGGGCGTATAGCGGGAAACCCCCCCTAAGAACTGGTAGTGTCAGTTCTAAAGTGAAACTGGAATTGGAAGATGAACATTTAATAAAATTGATACTGGAACTGGAACATAACCTACTAACACCCAAATACCTCATAGCAGATCCTGCTGATAATTACACTTGTTCATTCACTTTAGTTTGTTAAGGATTATATTCTTTGAAATAGGAACTGTCTGTTATTAGGCTGCCCCTTCGGCCGTACCTTTGGTTAACAACCTAACACTCTCAAGTCATAGGTAGGATGAGTTGGGGCATTATCCATATTACCAGCCTTAGCCAATAATCTCTTTATTAAGGTAAAAAGCTCAAACATGAGAGACCGACCTAACAGGATTTTGAAGGGGGGACCTATGACGAAAGAGAAAAAATAACGTCCTAGCAGCAAGCACGTTAATATTAAGTGATCGAGAAAAGTTTCCAAATATTAACAGGTGTTACTCTATAGAGATAGAAAAAAGGTTCTTTATTCTATAGAGTAACAACAGGATAGCTTCATGGACGTCAAAATCTTCTTTTGAGAGAAAGAGCAACTTATACAGGGTTCTTGCTCCATTTCGATCTATAGAAAATTCCTTATCTCTAAAGATCAACAACGGTGGTGGGGTAACACGGCAGACAATCCACACAGAGCAGATACACACAAACAAATTACTACAAGAATTTAAATGATAGAGTCAAGCAAACAAAGTTGTAAGCAACCAAGTGAATCAGTTCCACCAGGCTATAGCATGAAGATAGATAGCAACACCTCATAGCAAATCATAATGGCACCAACCAAGGGCATATTGTATACGTTAATCAAGACAAATAAATAAAACCAAAGAATTAGAACCTGGATAACCGGCAACCGTGATCCCAAAGTAGTCCCCATATTCAGAGCGCATATGTTCGACCTGACAAAGAAAACAGAAAAGGACACAGTGAGACACGCAGATCAACTCGAAGTGTAAATTACTCGAATCCTGCCACTCTAAACTACACTTACCAAATCAAGAGCACAAGCAAATCCTCCCTCGACTTTAACGAACTTATCCTGCCCATGAGGCGGGTCTCCACGTAGGGCCAGCACATTCTGGATCCCATTCGCCTTAATATTCTCCAAAGCGTGGTCGATCTTCTCGACAGGCATGTTCGTGCAGGTGAGATGCATCATAGTCTCCACGCACACCATGTTCTGCATGCGGTTGGCAATCTCCAGCGTCAGATCAGCCGTGGATCCGCCGGCTCCCCACGTGATGTCACAGAATGTTGGATTATGCACCACCATCCTCTCCATTCTCTCAAACAGGTTGTCGACACCATCCTCCGTCTTCGGAGGGAAGAACTCGAATGAAAACACCACGCGGCTGTCGTTGGCGGCTGTCGCCTCACGGATCTTGTCGATCACCTTCATCTCACTACTCTCACAAACAAGAAAAAAGAAAACGATAATCAAACCGCGCCGGATTCAATCCCCCCGGAGAATCAAAATGCACGTTTCCCGATTGAGAAACAAGAATGCCTTCCTCTGCCGACAATGTGTTCGCCTATAACCCAGATCGGATCCACAATTTGTATTCCAGATGTGTCCCTTTTTGTATGGAGTTCACGATGCTGTGGAGCTGTAAGAAAGTGATAGGCAATTAGGTAGGGTTGGTGGTAGGTAACTCGGTAGAGAAGATCGTTTGATTTAACGGTTGATCAAAAAAAAAATTTTGCCGGCGGGGCTCTTAAATATTGTTTTTAATGGTGGGTCAATCCATAATTATTCCTGATTACGAAAAAATGAGCCTGGACTAAAATTGGAGCCCGCCCCACAGTAGTTCCGCCGGTGGTTTGATTGACTTCATTTGTCAAACATTTTTTTTAATATCATGGAGGCCCAAGTTTAAATTTCACGATGTAGCAATCATCACAACCACACTTTTTATGTGTGGTTTTTTTTATTGAGTGATTGTAATGTTTGCCACATCATGAGATTTAAAAATAGGGTCCCAAAAGAGGATACAAGTAGCATTATACCTAGCAAAATACAGCTTACTACGTGATTCTAAAACTATACTAATGAAACTACACCGATAATCATGGTGGATCAAAAGTGTGTTGTCTCCTTGGATGTTGCTGCAATGACGGGGTTTGATCATGTAACCCCGTCAAATTTGAAGCTTGAAGCTATGGATTAAGTAGGAGTCACACTGTCATGACCCCAGATGCAATCAGACGATGGGAAAAGAAAGGTCGTCGATCGATCAGGAGGAGCCGGAACAAAAGTGCACCGGGAGTTTGAGAAATGGCGGACCTGCTTGAAAAAGAGTGACTTATGTTGTAATATAAAAACGTTGGCCTTGTGTGTAGTTTTGTATGTAAGCGTGAGACAAATAAGAGAAGCGTGTGTAAGGAAAGTAAGTCGGTGTGTCTTTGTATAAATGACGTTTTGTACTGTACAGTGAAGCAAGAATGAGTACACGCTTTTCTCTATTCCTATCCTTATCCTTTCTACTCTTCGAACTCTTCTTCCTTCCTCTCTTGTTCATCTGTTTTCCCCCCAAAATTTTTCCTCTCTTTTTGTAACTGCTTTGTCATTGGTATCGGAGCAGTTAACTGATCCAGCCTTAGACGTTACAATAGCTCGTACTCGGAGCCAGAGGGTGGCAGCAATGGTTGACCCTTCAGCTAAACCGACTTATGCGGAGACTGTTGCTGACAAGAATGGTAGTAAGAAGCCGATGGGGTCTTCCTCTGGTGATGATATCAAGCCAGCTGGGAGCTCCCAGAACCTGGAAGAGACGGTAGAGGAGTTAAAAAAACAGCTGAACTTAGCTACTGAAGAGATGCGATAGAGTATGCTGATGTTTCAGCATAATACACAAGCTCAACTAAACACGGTTATGGACATGGGTTATGAAGCAAACTGGGCAATCCTCCATCCTGGGAGAACCACTTGGTAAACCTAGCAGGGTTCTGGGCCCCAAGGAGAGGCAGGGTACAGATTGTGACAGAGATGAATTCGAAGGTTAGGATGTTGAAGATTACAATTATGAGGATTCTGGAAGACACAGAAAAGGTAAAATGCCCTATGCTGATTTACCTCATTTTAATGGCAAAAACCCTCGCTCTTGGATTGAGATGTGTGAAGAGTATTTCAATACTTACACAGGGATTCAGTATACTGAACGGTTGGATTTCATTAGAGTATATCTTGATGGGGATGCTGATATATGATTTTGAAGCTTGAAGTATAACCGTCCTAGTGATTGGGACGACTTTGTAGAGGCTTTGCTGAATCGTTTTGAGTTGAGTAATACTGGAAATACCCTAGATGAGTTTATGTGTCTTAAGCAAGGGAATCAAGAAACTCTTGAAGAGTTGTTGAAAAGATATGATGCTTTAGCATCTTCTATGATGGTAGCTTATACGGATTTTAAAGAGAATTTATACTTGGAGAAGTTTATTTGTTGTTTACAACCTGAGTTAAGGTCAGCAGTGCAGTCTAGGGAGCCCCGAACCCTTAGAGCAGCTATAACAGTTGTGAAGCAAAAAGAGTTTACAGTAAGGTCTATGATTGACAAAGTGTCATCTGGTAGTTTACCGAAAATGAGTCCTAAACAAGGGCTCCGAGGAGGTGGTGCTGGGGGACAATGATTCCTAAACTAAAGATTCCAATCACCCAACCTAAAAGAAAGTTCTTGACTGATGCAGAGATGAAGGAAAGGATTGATAAGAAGTTATGTTTTAAATGTGGGGGGCCCTTTACCCCGGGTCATCAATGTAGTACAAAAATTTATGCCATACAGGCTGAGGGTGAACTCACCCCTGAGTTTCTGGAGAATTTGATGAATGAGGAAGATGGAGGTGATGGATTGACTGAAGAAGAAGATGAGGAGGGGGTACTCTCTGCTAATGCCATGGCTGGCAATTCAGGACTTAATACATATTGTGTAAAGGGATTCTATAAAGGAGAGCCTCTGCAAATCCTCATTGATGGAGGAAGTTCACATTGTTTCTTAGATAAAGGTTTTTCAGACAGGATGGACTTAAAGCTGGAGTTTGCTAAATCGATGGTTGTTGAGGTGGCTGATGGAATGAGGAGCACTAATGAGATTAGATGCAAAAACATTACTTGGACTATGCAAGGACTGGAATTCCAATGTAGCCCCAGAGTTTTTCCCTTGAGCAGTTATGATCTAATTTTGGCAAGGAACTGGCTGAGGAAATTTGATCCAGTCTCTTACAGTTATAGTGCTATGACAGTCACACTTCACCATAACGAAAAGCCATTAGCTATTTAGGCAGTGAAGAGTAGAGATGAATTTAAGGTGATTTCTGCTAAGAAGATGACAAAACTGATAAGAGGGGGATTAAATGTTGTAATTGGTAAACTGTATACTACACCGAATGACTCCTACATTGCAAAAGCTAAGCTATCAATGATGAAGGTCGGTAAGGATAAAGTGGAGCTGAAGGAAGTACAAACTGTGGATGAAATGAAAGAATTTGAGTTGAAGCTAAAAGAATTACTGGCTGAATTTCAGGATATCTTTCGGGAACCTACTGGACTTCCCCCTGTTCGAGGAGTTGAGCATAGAATTACTTTGATACCTAGAGCTGTGCCAAAAAACAGTTGCCCTATAGAACTCCTCATTACCAAAAGGATGAAATTGAGAAAATAGTTGTTGAATTGTTAAACAGTGAGCTGATTAGAAGAAGCCAAAGCCCTTTTGCATCCCCAGTCCTACTGGTAAAGAAAAAAGATGGTGGTTGGCGAATGTGCATTGATTATAGGTATATCAATAACTTGACTGTAAAGAGTAAGTTTCCTATCCCGTAATAGATAAGTTGTTGGATGAGCTGTTTGGGGCAGCCTGTTTCAATAAATTGGACTTGAGATCAGGGAATTTCCAGATTCGTACGGAGGAGACTGACATTTACAAAACCAGTTTTATCACTCATCAAGGGCAGTATGAATTTGTAGTCATGGCCTTTGGATTATGTAATGCTCTAGCCACTTTTCAAAGCCTAATGAATCAGGTATTTGAAAAGTTTCTTCGAAAGTTTGTACCGGTATTCTTTGATGATATATTAGTCTACAGCAAAAGTTGGGAGGATCACTTGATACACTTGAAAGCAGTATTAACTATAGTGAGGAAAAACCAGCTGTTTGCAAAACCCTCAAAATGTTCCTTTGGAAAAGATTCGATTGAGTATTTGGGGCATGTGATTACCAAACAGGGGATAGCCACTGATAACTCTAAGATTCAAGCTATGGTGGAGTGGCCTCAACCTAAAGATATCAAATCTCTACGAGGGTTCCTTGGTCTGATGGGCTACTACAGGAAGTTCATCAAAAATTATGGGATAATAAGCAGACCGTTAACTCAATTGCTCAAGAAAAATGGATTTGTTTGGAATGAGGAGGCAAGTAGGGCCTATGAAGAGTTGAAAGCTGCGATGTGCAATGCTCCAGTTTTGGCTCTACCTGACTTCCATCAGGAGTTTAAAGTTGAGACTGATGCTAGCGAGAAAGGAGTTGGAGCAGTATTAACTCAAGGGGGCAGACCGATATCATATTTCAGCAAGTCCTTAAATCAAAAGCAACAGAGCTTATCTACTTATGAAAATGAGTTATTAGCTGTGGTACTTGCAGTAAAAAAATGGAACAACTATCTACAAGGGACAAGATTTGTGTTCAAAACTGATCAGCAGGCTCTTAAACATATACTTGAACAGCGATTGAACACTGTGTTGCAACAGAAGATGGCTGCAAAGCTACTGGGATATGACTACCGTGTCCAGTATAAAAAAGGATGTGATAATAAGGCAGCAGATGCCTTATCCAGATACGGTTCTGATGAAATACAAAGTTGTCACTACTTGTCTATATGTGATCCTGCCTGGGTTGAAGAAGTGGTCTGTAGTTATGAGGAGGATGAGACCTTGACTAAGATAATGCAAGCTAAGGCATTGAATTCATCTGACTACCCAGATTATCAGCTTCAAAGAGGATTACTCAAGAAAGGAAGACGGATTTGTATTGGACAGGGAAGAGGATTAAGAACCAAACTATTGGCTAACTTCCACGATTCACCTATGGGGGGACATTCAAGTATTAATGCAACCTATGCTAAGATCAAGCCTTATTTCTTCTGGAGCAATATGAAAAAAGATATAGAAGAATGGATTAATACTTGTGTTCTTCTGGAGCAATATGAAAAAAGATATAGAAGAATGGATTAATACTTGTTATACCCGCAAAAGCTGTAAACCCGATTCTCCTGCTAATCTGGGACTGCTGCAACCATTGGAAGTCCCTTCATATCCTTGGTGCAGCATCAGTATGGACTTTATTGAGGGCTTGCTGAAATCAGAAGGGAAGACTTTAATTTATATGATAGTAGATAGATTCACCAAGTATGCAAATTTTCTATCACTATCTCATCCCTATAATGCAGTCACAGTGGCCAAAGTATTTATGGATAACGTATATAAACTACATGGACTTCCAGCAGAGATTGTATCGGACAGGGACAAGATTTTCACTAGCAATTTGTGGACAGAATTGATGAAATTGTCGGGAGTTAAGCTGGCTATGAGCTCAGTTTATCACCCAAAGACAGACGGCCAAACTGAGAGGGTAAATCAATGTTTGGAGACCTATTTAAGATGCATCTGTGCAGATAAGCCTCATTCCTAGAACAAATGGATTCCGTTGGCTGAATTCTGGTATAATACTACTTACCATACCAGTGCTAAAATGACCCCATTTCAGCCCTATATGGCTATGAACCTCATAATATTCCCCTTCCACCCCCTACTGTTATTCAAGTCTCCTCAGTTAAGGAATTTCACATGAGGAGAGAACAGATTCAGAAAATATTGAAGCAGAATCTGATTCTGGCCAGAGAACGGATGAAATTAAATGCAGACAAGTCAAGGATAAAACGTCAATACCAGGTAGGGGATCAAATTTTCTTAAAATTACATTCCTATCGACAGAATTCTGTCCAATTTCGAAAGAACATGAAGCTTTCACCCAGATTCTATGGACCATATACTATATTGTAAAGGATAGGGACTGTGGCTTACCGTCTGGACCTTCCCCCTGGGTCCAAGATTCATCTTGTGTTCCATATTTTGATGTTGAAGGAAAAATTGAAATCGAAAGAATTGTAAGCGGGTCAATTGCCAGAAATCAGTGGCGATGGAGAATTCAAAATTTACCCTACTCAGATATTGGATAGCAGGATCATACCTGAAACTACAGATCTCGTGAAGCAATTCATTATATCTTGGTCTGGCTCTAACCCGAACCAATCCACTTGGGAGGATGAACAGTGGATCAGAAGTAATTACCCAAACTTTAATCCTTGGGGACAAGGATCAAAAAAAGGAGAGGGCAATGTCATGGCCCCAGATGCAATCGGACAATGGGAAATGAAAGGCCGCCAGTCGATCAAGAGGAGCCGAAATAGAAGTGCACCGGGAGTTTGAGAAATAGTGGACCTGTATGAAAAAGAGTGACTTATGTTGTAATATAAAAACGTATGCCTTGTGTGTAGTTTTGTATGTAAGCGTGAGACAAATAAGAGAAGCGTGTGCAAGGAAAGTAAGTCGGTGTGTCTTTGTATAAATGACGTTTTGTACTGTACAGTGAAGCAAGAATGAGTACACGCTTTTCTCTATTTCTATCCTTATCCTTATCCTTCCTAAATCCTAAACTCTTCTTCCTTCCTCTCTTGTTCATCTGTTCCCCCCCCAAAAAAAAATTTCCTCTCATCTTCCACTGTTCTATTGAAGCATTCATGCAAGGAAGCATTCATGCAAGGAAGCTATTCGCCCAACACTTTCAGTTGTATCATACATTTAGAATTCGGTAGTACATTCGTTCAAAACCCGGCGGTACATTCGTTCGGAACCCTGTAGGGCATTCGTTCTTAACCCGGATAGTCGAGGCAGGATGAACCAAATTATCAGCAACATTCTAGACTAAATTTTTCCTATTTAATTTTCACAAGCAACCCAAATACGATTACTTCGGTGACCATGGTGGGTATCGACGTATCGTTAGACGAGACAGACGAACCACAATTCTGATCGGCATCATCTTCCATTCTTTCCAGATGCTGAATGAAGTGTTTGCGACAGGCAGCTATTGGGCCCAGTATGTTAACTTCAATCATACAGTGATTGATGTCACCGCGTATGGCTCGCCCGCCAAGTAATTTGTCCTGAAGGGCAAAATCAGAGAGAATGTCAAAGAATTCGATTGTGTTGGACACCCGACGAAGTTTAGAGGCAGAAGCAGTAAAGTTGGGTGATAAGCTTCAAAAGACGGTGGCAATTCGAGTTGTATTAGTGGCACCGAGGTTATCCAAACTAAACCTGTCGGGCCATGCAGGGTCATGGTGTTCAGTGGTCACAAAGTCAAAGGCGGCAGTCACCACGACAAGGTCGTCGAGTGCGGCATTGAGGCCTGCATTGGATTCAAAATTGTCTGGTTCGGCAATGTTGTTGCATTGGGAGACGAGGAGTGCAGCTTCGGAGGCGAAGGCGGTTGCAAAGGTGATGATGGCACGGAAGTCGATGAATGAGACGACAATAAGATCGGAGGCGATCACGACAAGGGCGGTAACTTAATCGACTAAGACTGCGACGGCGGCATCCATGTTTTGAACTTTGAAACTCTAGATTTTTTTCACCGTCGGAGATGATACAGTAAAAAGTCTTTCGGCTTTTGACTTGATTAGAAGGTATTAAAATGGTTTAGTATTTTATTTCTTTTCTTCCTTTTCTTTTAATACATTTTAAGTAAAAGAACAATAAAAAAAATAAAAAATGAAATCGAAAATTACATTTCGAATTAGGATTTTCGCGGAGGTTACTTGCCTAATTATTCCATCACGAATAGTAGAACATGAAAGATAAGACACTGAATTTGCATTTGTTTTGTTTTCATGGACTGTTTTGCATTAGTTTTGTATTTTAACTATGTAAATTGTCCCAAGAAAGTGATAAAAATAAGTAACAGGATGCGGTCCAAATAAAAAAAACATTTAAAAAAAAAGAGAAAGTGTCGCAGGTTTCCGGATGCAATAAAGTGAACTGATTTCAGTCGTTGGATAATGATCTGATGGTTATCCGACGGTTGATAAAAGAATTTGGGACAATAAGCATTTTTCGGCATGGCACCTGCGGTACATGAAAAAACTTGTTACGTTGTTTGGCTATTTGCTGATTTGATGGGGTGGAAATCACGATATGACAATAGTTGTAGCCTGAAACTAACATCAAAATAAGACTGAATCGTGGTAGGTGAGAAGCGTCGACAACAAGAACTTGGAAAGGAAAGCTGGGAGATTTGCGGGAGAATCTCCTTCTCGTGGGAAATAAGTTAGGGATTAGAAACTATTAAATGATAATTATATCCTCTAATTTTATCTTATTATTAATTATATGATTCAAAAATTACAAACGCAATTATTATTTGTAATATGCCGTGTTTTCAAAGTCGGTTAGAAAGTCCTGAATTTCCATAAATAATTTGATTATATGACTATTGATCCGATGATCCATTTACTTATTGCGAACGATTAAGCGAAGTTTACTCACGAGCATAAATATCTAAAAATAATGAAGTTTGAGATATTTAGTTCGTGGAAAATTTTATGGAGAAATTTAGTTTGAAATAATTTGATTGATATTGCAGCATTTTAATTTTTTTTTGTGATAACCATGCTATCCGAAACCATTTTTTGGTCCGACTAATACATGGAATCCATGCAAAGCGACCCCTCCACATAGATCGGGTAAGACTCGGGCCTTTGGCCCACGGTCGTGACTCCAAAGAATTGTTTGCATCTAGTGGGGATCGAACCTGAAACCTCATCCTTCTTTGGACCCTTAAGTCTCAGGTCTCCACCACTAGGCCAACTCCTTGGGGTTTGCACCAGTTTTATTGGTATTTTCTTAATGAATTATTTTTATTGTAAAATGATGTAATTGATAGAAATTCTTAATAAACAATACATCAAATAAGAAATACAATAACTCTAATAAAAAATGCAAAATAATGTATCTACATCGAATTCAGAATATATGACCAAGATAAAAAATACAGAATATATTCATAATATATTACATTCATCTGTTAGCAAATTCACTGTAACTAATATTTCCCATAAAAATGGTTCAACTGTCTCTTGTGTCGTTGGCATATCATCGGTGCCAAGATTAGTAGCTTAGTATGAAGAACTCGCCTCATGATCGTACTATATCATCGGTTGTGCTGATGGACTCATTGTTCGCTAATGGGTAGGAGCTCGCATAGAGAGTTACTCGTCATCAACTTCACCTCGAAGCCTTCTATGTAGCCTCACACCAACTGATGTTAACCATTTTGAAGTCGTCTGACTCGGGTTGTTGGACTATTCAAATACGTCTTATGCCTGTATATTTAAATATCAATCACATAAAATAAATATAATCTAACAAAATTAAATAAGTATAATCTCACAAAATTAAAATGTACCATAAGTGTTATAAAAGGTGCTAAATCAACTGGCACATCAACTTGCTCCTCTGTGTGTACGAGAATACAAAATCTACGGCTGTGTTGTTCGGCCCAACTCAGAACCATTCGCCCAGGTACTTGATATTCCGGCACTTCTGACATGCTCAAAGAAGGTGTGCTGATAACAATTTGCCCACATACCAAGATATTGGTTCGAATATTATGTCTAGTTACGCTTATTCCTATGCTCACTTTCTTGTGTCATTGCTTCCCCTACAACATCTACCCACTTTGGAATCCCCTGCATCCAGCCAAATTTGTGAACGGTACATCTATTATGCACGAACTCGACCAGATCTAAAAAAAAGTTTGGCCCGTCTGTAGCATACGATCATAGTCGGAAATACAGCTCATCTCGTCGTTTGTATATATGGTGGAATGAAACTGCAAACCAAAGTAATACAAAAAAATATTAGATCGAATTAACAAACTATAATTAATGATTATAAATAATAAAATTTAGATTATACATGACAGGCGTTAACGACATCTAATGACATCCGAATCAATTGAACTCAGTGTAACACTGCATTCGTATTCTTCATCCATGTCAAAAATCTATTGCTTAATACATTAGGAATCAGGTGTGCTCGCCACGCTGCCACACTATTGGCTGTAGCGTGATAGAACATTTTCGAAATATCTATACCCTGACAGACAGAGACAGAGCATAGACGAAAATTTACTCCAAAAAATGGCCAAATTTTATCCATTACACACTAGACTAGAGATTGCTTGTTGAATTTCATTGCATTGTTCTAGGGAATATGGCTATGTGGGCACAAGGATGTGGCAACATCTCACCGAATTCTTGTCACTCTTATTCTCTGTTCGAAAAAGCGATCGCCTAGTCCGCCTAGTCCGCCTAGGCAATTGGCACTGGATGGTTGCCCTCTACCCTGCCCGAATACCACCTAATCACACACTTGAGGACGTCTAAGCGGGCGCCTAGACTGCTTAGGAGCTCGCCGAGCCTTGAGCGCCCAAGTAGCGCCCAGCGTTTTCTCAAACAATGTTCTTATGTAATGTGGTGATCTTCATCTACGTTTCGCCCGTAGATGTAAGTAATATCGTTTTCAACAATAGACGATACCTGTTCTTTGTAGCTCGATTGATGAATAAGATGAAAAAATCGTACCCGCAAATGTTGTATGCGAAATTATGATAGTGTTAGAGACCCTCCGTCATCGTGCTTTCATGTTGATTCCGAATTATCAGTTGAAACGTATTACCGACCAAGAATGTTGAACAAGAGAACGAACGTAATACAGACCACTCGAAGATGTAGCCATTCGTAATCACTCGATCCAATCCAAGCATGCTTCTCATTCTTTGATACATAATATCATCTTCAATTGGGTGCCCCAAAAAGGATTCCAGTGTATCTAGATTCTATACACAAAGCAGGACAATCAAACAAACATACACTAACCATACAAACGATCGGCCATGACTCAAAAAACTGTGCCATTCTTGTTCCTTGGCATGCAGTTATGAGTGTCCATGAGCACCGGGTGGTGCAGTTGGCATTGGGAAGTTGAATTGAGCTCCAACAAACTGTGGAGCCTCCACATATGGGCTCTGTAAAGTAAAGTCGGAACGAAACTATTTGTCAGCACATGCAATAATAGTCAGTGAATGAACAAGTTATGAGGTTGAAACGGTTGGAATGTACAACACGAAATTCATACATATTGGGCTAAGGTTTTAATGAGGGTATGCTCACATATTTCTATTTAAGTTGACCCAAACATGCATACCGGCGCACACGTAATCCGAGCCCAGAAGGGTCTGTTTTCTAAGAATCCATAATAGTGTTCTAAAAGCCACCTCGGTACCTAGACCGGCGAACACTGCCCATACACATTGCATAATAAAACCGGTTTCTTGGTCATGAGTTCGAGGACTACTGGTATTGCTAGAACAATAAACAAGAGCTCTATATACTTCTACCCAGATCGGTTTCCAATATGCTAACTAAAAGCTTATAAGCCTTTGCCTAGGCTGTCTTTTGTCTTTGTTCTTTTTAAGGAGAAGTGGAATCTAAATCAAGCTTTGGTTGTACCTGGATCGAAGATGAACTATACGACGCCTCTTCATTGTTTAAAGATCTTGTGGATGCGCTTGATGGGGGCGAATTTCTGGGTTCACTTCCACCCAATTTGTTGCTAGAATTGCTTGGAATACTTTCAGTTTCATTTCCATTCACAGATTTTACCCTCTGCAACCAGAAAGTTCAAGCGATATTTATTTACAAACCAAAATATATAGCACGAAACTGGCATTGATGTACGAAAGATGGCACCTGAAATATTCTGCCAAGGGTTTTCAAACCCTTTGCTCGCAGACGGAGTTCTTCTTTCTTCACACTGTTGTCTTGTAGAACCTAGGCAGAACATACGTGCATCAACATAACGTAATTATGATGTAGAAAGTAGGAAGATGACATCAAAAGAAGGTATATCAAGAGTCAACCATCTGACAAACACGGGAGAGGGTGTTTTCTATATCAGCCACATTGAGCTTCCAGAGGGAGTCGGTCATTAACTTCTTGTGTGATTGGATGTACTGCTCAAGTTCTTCCTCCGTATAATTTCCTTGCGCATTGAGTTGTTTCTTCATGTCATCCTGTAGCTGAAGCAATGCGATTGCACCTAGACAGAAAAATAATTAATAACTAAGAGCAACCACAGAGAAATTGCAAAATTATATCCATTGTAAACCTAAGAAATAAAATAAACGGATTCCATGATTGTGAAAAAGAAACAATTGCCAATTCTTCCCAACTCACTTCACATACACAAACAAAACTCCACTGATTATCACACCTTGCTTGCAAAAAGTAAGACAAAAAAGGGGCTGCAACTGATCCCACCCAACTTCCGACTTCTCCAGCAAACAGATGCTCGGGTTATGCAGTAGTCCTGGCAGTGTAGGCCATCATCGACATGTATGCAAGTATTCGAGAAAACGTTGGGTAGTCCCTCGCCTAGCGCCCGTTTAGGCGGCCCTAAGCGGGTGGTTAGGCGGCATTCGGTCAAGGCGTAAGGTGATCGACCAGCGCCAAGGCGGTCTTCTAGAACAGAGAGCAGCACTATAAGTGCATGCATATGCACAGGTGTATAAAGAAAATTAGTTGGGCATGCTAGATAAATGTGCAAAAACAAAAGGAACGAGCGGAAAAAAAGACAGGAGAAGATAAAGTCAGGAAAGGATCTGTTGGTACAGAATCTCATTTGAGTGTTATAACACCATCAATTAGTAATGAGGAAAAACAGTGGAAATCAGGGGGACACGGAGTGATGGCCTTGTCATTTCGCTAAAATTGAAATTAAAATGTTTAGCAAGGTTAATGATAATCTTCTACAAAAAATAAGTGCAATTTGAACAAAATTATAGAAATACTAGGCTGCTTCAAAATTACAGTTATAAGCCTAAATGACAAAAAAATGAATATCAAGTACTAGATTTCAATTTCAATATTCCAACTAACGTATTCCAATGTTTCTACTTGTGTCAACAATAAAACATAAGATTTTGCAGCAGAGATTTTTCACTACATCCTCAAGCTCATATATTTTGAATCTTTAGAATACTGACTAGCTTTCTGTTATGAACCCAAGGATCTCGAGTAGAACGTAACCGTAGGACTCGTCGGGGAGAGGCCTAATCCCTGTACTCGCGGGGAGGACACACCCTTGCACTC